>JAPEVW010000492.1:0-35847 GCA_027921565.1 Artemia sinica | reverse complement strand
TATGATCCAGAAATAGTATTTGTTATTGTTATTCGAGCCAGATGTTATGAGGTTCGAAGCAAAGTTAATGACACTTCCTTCCAGTTCGAGGCAGATGTTAAGATCCAGAAATAGTATTTGTTATTGTTATTCGAGCCAGATGTTATGAGGTTCCGAGAAACAGTTAATGACATTTCCTTCCTGTTTGAGGCAGATGTTATGATCCGGAAATAGTATTTGTTATTGTTATTCGAGCCAGATGTTATGAGGTCCGAGAAACAGTTAATGACATTTCCTTCCTGTTCGAGGCAGATGTTATGATCCGGAAATAGTATTTGTTATTGTTTCCGAGCCAAATGTTATGAGTTCCCGGGAAACAGTTAATTAATGTCTGACAGATAACGTAAAGTTAATTAATGTCTTTGGATTTCGAACAGAAATGTTTCCGAGAAAACAGTTAGATCACACATGATGTCATGATTGTTTGAATTGTCTCCGGCGCGAAGTTTATTAATGTCTGGAGTTCTTCCAGAAGAATCGTTTCCGAGCAAATGTTTTGATCTTAGCGCGCGAAAAGGTTTCCAAATAATTGAAATAAGCCAGTGCAGGGAAGCCAAACAAAAAGGAACATGCTGAATTACGTTTAGGGATAATTTTGGCGAAACCGTTGTAGCTATTTTATGGAACTATTTGGGCGAAACAGATAGAGACATTTTAAAAGATGATTTTTGAAGAGATTTTAGAAGAGAATTTAATGGTGAAACTCTATGGACGTTATAATACACAAGTTCCATTTGAACAGTGTTGTGAGATCCCACTACCCCAACCCCAAACGGTTCCAATCCCCCTACCCCAACCCCAAAGGGTTCCAATCCCCCTACCTCAACCCCGAAGGAAGCCCCCGGTCCTCAAGGGTCCCCTCAAGCTCCCAAAGGGTCCCCACACCCCCAAAGGCTCTCCCCGGGCCCCAAAGGCCCTCCCCTGGCCCCCAAAGGTCCACCGGGTCCCCCAAAGGCCCTCCCCCGGCCCCCAAAAGGTCCACCGGGCTCCCAAAGGACCATTCGACCCTCAAGGGTCCCCGGCGCCCCAACAAAGGCCATCCCCAGACCCACAAAGGCCCTCCTCGGGCCCCCATAGGCCCATCGAGCTCCCAAAAGACCACCGGGGTCCCAAAGGCCATCACCCGGCCCCCAAATGTCCCCCAGGCTCCCAACTGGCCCCCCCGGACCCCAAAGACCCTCCCCTGATCCCCAAAGGTCCACCAGGCTCCCAAAGGACCAATCGGTCCTCAAGGGCCTCCAGACCCACAAAGGCTCTCTCCGGGCTCCCAAAGGACCACCCAGCCCTTGGTTTAGTTTTAGTTAAAAGTATAGAGTGTTTTAGCTTAGAGTCATAACTTAGAGTTTTTCTTGAAGTTCTAGTTTAGTTTAATTTTAGTTAAGAGTTTGATGTTTTACCTTTGAGTTTCAGTTAGAGTTTTAGTTTGGTTTACTTTTAGTTAAGAGTTTGTAGTTTTAGCTTAGAGTCTTAGCTTAGAGTTTAAGTTAGAGTTGTTGTGTAGTTTAGTTTTAGTTAATAGTTTAGAGTTTTACCTTAGAGTCTTAGCTTAGAGTTTTAGTTAGAGTGGAAGTTCAGTTTAGTTACAGTTAAGAATTTAGAGTTTTAGCTTAGAGTCATAGCCTAGAGTTTTACTTAAAGTTATAGTTTGACTAAGTTTTTAGTTAAGAGTTTTGAGTTTTAGCTTAGAGTCTTAGCTTAGAGTTTTTTTTTGTTAGAGTTCTAGTTTAGTTTAATTTTAGTTAAGAGTTTGATGTTTTACCTTTGAGTTTCAGTTAGAGTTCTAGTTTAGTTTAGTTTTAGTTAAGAGTTTAGAGTTTTTAGCTTAGAGTTTTTGTTGAAGTTCTAGTTTAGTTTAGTTTTAGTTAATAGTTTAGAGTTTTTAGCTTAGAGTCTTAGCTTAGAGTTTTTGTGTTAGGGTTCTAGTTTAGTTTAATTTTAGTTAAGAGTTTGATGTTTTACCTTTGAGTTTCAGTTAGAGTTCTAGTTTAGTTTAGTTTTAGTTAAGAATTTAGAGTTTTTAGCTTAGAGTCGTAGCTGAGAGTTTTTGTTGAAGTTCTAGTTTAGTTTAGTTTTAGTTAATAGTTTAGAGTTATAGCTTAGAGTCTTAGCTTAGAGTTTTTTGTTAGAGTTCTAGTTTAGTTTAATTTTATTTTAGAGTTTAGAGTTTTAGCTTAGTCTTAGCTTAGAGTTTTTTTTTTTTGTTAGAGTTCTAGTTTACTTTAATTTTAGTTAAGAGTTTAATTTTTTTACCTTTGAGTTTCAGTTAGAGTTTTAGTTTAGTTTTTAGTTAAGAGTTTGGTGTTTTACCTTAGAGTCTTAGCTTAGAGTTTTAATTTGAGTTCTAGTTTAGTCTAGTTTTAGTTAAGATTTTAGAATTTTAGCTTAGAGTTTTTTTGTTAGAGTTCTAGTTTAGTTTAATTTTAGCTAAGAGTCTGATTTTTTACCTCTGAGTTTCAGTTAAAGTTCTAGTTTAGTTTTAGTTTACGAGTTTGGTGTTTTACATTAATGTCTTAGCTTAGAGTTTTTAGTTAGAGTTCTAGTTTTAGTTTAGTTTTGGTTAAGAGTTTTAGAATTTTAGCTTAGAGTCTTAGCTTAGAGTTTTTTTTGAGTTCTAGTTTATCTTAGTTTTAGTTAAGAGTTTAGAGTTTTTGTTGAAGCTTTAGTTTATTTAGTTTTAGTTAATAGTTTTTTTAGCTTAGAGTCTTAGCTTAGAGTTTTTGTTAGAGTTGAAGTTCAGTTTATTAATAGTTAAGAGTTTAGAGTTTTAGCATAAAGTCTTAGCTTAGAGTTTTTGTTAGAGTTCTAGTTTAGTTTACATGTAGTTAAGAGTTTAGAGTTTTATCTTAGAGACCTAGCTTAGAGTTTTAGTTTAGTTTAGTTTTAGTTAAAATTTTAGAGTTTTAGCTTAGAGTCTTAGCAGAGAGTTTTTGCTAGAGTTCTAGTTTAGTTTAGTTTTAGTTAAGAGTTTAGAGTTTTAGCCTAGAGTCTTATCTCAGAGTTTTTGTTAGAGTTCTAGTTTAGTTTTTAGTTAAGAGTTTAGAATTCTAGCTTAGAGTCTTAGCTTAGAGTTTTATGTTAGAGTTCTAGTTTATTTTAGTTTTAGTTAAGAGCTTAGAGTTTTTAGCTGAGAGTCATAACTTAGAGTTTTTATTGAAGTTCTAGTTTAGTTTAGTTTTAGTTAATAGTATAGAGTTTTAGCTTAGAGTCTTAGCTTAGAGTTTTTGTTAGAGTTGAAGTATAGTTAGTAATAGTTAAGAGTTTAGAGTTTTAGCATAGAGTCTTACCTTAGAGTTTTTGTTAGAGTTCTAGTTTAGTTTACATATAGTTAAGAGTTTGGAGTTTTATCTTAGAGACCTAGCTTAGAATTTTAGTTTAGTTTAGTTTTAGTTAAGAGTTTAGAGTTTTTTAGCTTAGAGTGTTAGTTTAGAGTTTTTGTTAGAGTTCTAGTTTAGTTTAGTTTTAGTTAAGAGTTTGGTGTTTTACCTTAGAGTTTTGTTGAAGTTCTAGTTTAGTTTAGTTTTAGATAAGAGTTTTATAATTTTAGCTTAGAGTCTTAGCTTAGAGTTTTTGTTAGAGTTCTAGTTTATTTTAGTTTTAGTTAAAGAGTTTAGAGTTTTTAGATGAGAGGCATAGCCTAGAGTTTTTGTCGAAGTTCTAGTTTAGTTTAGTTTTAGTTAAGAGTTTAGAGTTTTAGCTTAGAGTCTTAGCTTAGATTTTTTGTTAGAGTTGAAGTTTATTTTAGTATTAGTTAAGAGCTTAGAGTTTTTAGCTTAGAGTCTTAGCTTAGAGTTTTTGTTAGAGTTCTAGTTCACTTTAGATATAGTTAAGACTTTGGAGTTTTACCCTAGGGACTTAGCTTAGAGTTTTTGTTAGAGTTGAAGTTTAGTTTAGTAATAGTAAGAGTTTAGAGTTTTAGCATAGAGTCTTAGCTTAGAGTTCTTGTTAGAGTTTTTGTTTTAGTTTTTACATATAGTTAAGAGTTTGGAGTTTTACCTTAGAGACCTAGCTTAGAATTTTAGTTTAGTTTAGTAATAGTTAAGAGTTTAGAATTTTAGCTTGGAGTCTTAGCTTAGAGTTTTTGTTAGAGTTCTTGTTTAGTTTACATATAGTTAAGAGTTTAGAGTTTTACCTTAGAGACCTAGCTTAGAGTTCTAGTTTAGTTTAGTTATAGTTAAGAGTTTAGAATTTTAGCTTGGAGTCTTAGCTTAGAGTTTTTGTTAGAGTTCTAGTTTAGTTTAGTTATAGTTAAGAGTTTGGTGTTTTACCATAGAGACTTAGCTTAGAGTTTTAGTTTAGTTTAGTTTTAGTTAAGATTTTACAGTTTTAGCTTAGAGTCTTAGCAGAGAGTTTTTGTTAGAGTTCTAGTTTAGTTTAGTTTTAGTTAAGAGTTTAGAGTTTTAGCCTAGAGTCTTATCTCAGAGTTTTTGTTAGAGTTCTAGTTTAGTTTAGTTTTAGTTAAGAGTTTAGTGTTTTAAGCTTAGAGTCTTAGTTTAAAGTTTTTTGTTGAAGTTCTAGTTTAGTTTAGAGTTTTAGCTTAGACTTAGAGTTTTAATTAGAGTTCTAGTTTAGTCTAGTTTTAGTTAAGAGTTTAGAGTTTTAGCTTAGAGTCTTAGCTTAGTGTTTTTGTTAGAGTTCTAGTTTAGTTTAGTTTTAGTTAAGAGTTTAGAGTTTTAGCTTGGAGTCATAGCTTAGAGTTTTTGTTATAGTTCTAGTTTAGTTTAGTTATAGTTAAGAGTTTGGTGTTTTACCCTAGAGACTTAGCTTAGAGTTTTAGTCTAGTTTAGTTTTACTTAAGAGTTTAGAGTTTTAGCTTAGGGTCTCAGCTTGGAGTTTTTGCTAGAGTTCTAGTTTAGTTTAGTTTTAGTTAAGAGTTTAGTGTTTTTAGCTTAGAGTCTTAGTTTAGAGTTTTTGTTGAAGTTTAGTTTAGTTTTGGTTTAGAGTTTTAGCTTAGACTTAGAGTTTTAATTAGAGTTCTAGTTTAGTTTAGTTAGCTATGAGTTTTAGAGTTTTAGCTTAGACTCATAGCTTAGAGTTTTTGTTAGGGTTCTAGTTTAGTTTAGTTTTAGTTAAGAGTTTAGAGTTTTACCATAGAGTCTTAGCTTAGAGTTTTAGTTAGAGTTGAAGTTTAGTTTAGTCACTTTTATGAATTTAGAGTTTTAGCTTAGAGTCGTAGCTTAGAGTTTTACTTTAAGTTATAGTTTGGTTAAGTTTTAGTTAAGAGTTTCGAGTTTTAGATGAGTCTTAGCTTAGAGTTTTTGCTAGAGTTCTAGTTTAGTTTAATTTTAGTTAAGAGTTTTAGAGTTTTACCTTAGAGTCCTAGCTTAGAGTTTTTGTTAGAGTTCTAGTTTAGTTTAATTATAGTTAAGAATTTTGATATTTTACCTTTGAGTTTCAGTTAGAGTTCTAGTTTAGTTTACTTTTAGTTAAGAGTTTAGCGTTTTACCTTGGAGTCTTAGCTTAGAGTTTTAGTTAGAGTTCTAGTTTTGTTTAGTTTTAGTTAAGAGTTTAGAATTTTAGCTTAGAGTCTTAGCACAGAGTTTTTGTTAGAGTCCTAGTTATTTTAGTTTTAGTTAATAGTTTAGAGTTTTACATTTGAGTTTCAGTTAGAGTTCTAGTTTAGTTTAGTTTTAGTTAAGAGTTTAGAGTTTTTAGCTTAGAGTCTTAGCTTAGAGTTTTTGTTGAAGTTCTAGTTTAGTTTAGTTTTAGTTAATAGCTTAGAGTTTTTGTTAGAGTTCTAGTTTAGTTTTAATTTTATTTAAGAGTTTAGAGTTTTAGCTTAGAGTTTTTTTGTTAGAGTTCTAGTTTAGTTTAATTTTAGTCAAGAGTTTTATTTTTTTACCTTTGAGCTTCAATTAGAGTTCTAGTTTAGTTTTTAGTTAAGAGTTTGGAGTTTTACCTTAGAGTTTCAGTTAGAGTTCTAGTTTAGTTTTAGTTAAGAGCTTGGTGTTTTACCTTAGAGTCTTAGCTTAGAGTTTTTTGTTGGGGTTCTAGTTTAGTTTAATTTTAGTTAAGAGTTTGATTTTGTACCTCTGAGTTTCAGTTAGAGTTCTAGTTTAGTTTTAGTTAAGAGTTTGATGTTTTACCTTAGGGTCTTAGCTTAGAGTTTTTAGTTAGAGTTCTAGTTTACTTTAGTTTTGGTTAAGAATTTAGAATTTCAGCTTAGAGTCTTAGCTTAGAGTTTTTTTAGAGTTCTAGTTTATTTTAGTTTTAGTTAAGAGTTTAGTTTTTACCATAGAGTCTTAGCTTAGAGTTTTTGTTAAAGTTTTAGTTTATTTTAGTTTTAGTTAATAGTTTAGAGTTTTTTAGCTTAGAGTCTTAGCTTAGAGTTTTTGTTAGAGTTTGAAGTTTAGTTTAGTAATAGTTAAGAGTTTGGTGTTTTACCATAGAGTCATAGCTTAGAGTTTTAGTTAGAGTTCTAGTTTAGTTTAGTTTTAGTTGAGAGTTTTTAGAAATTTTAGCTTAGACTCTTAGCTTAGAGTTTTTGTTTGATTTCTAGTTTAGTTTAGTTTTAGTCAAGAGTTTAGAGTTTTTCAGCTTAGATTCATAGCTTAGAGTTTTTGTTGAAGCTATAGTTTAGTTTAGTTTTAGTTAAGATTTTATAGTTTTAGCTTAGATTCTTAGCTTAGAGTTTTTGTTAGAGTTTTAGTTTAGTTTAGTTTTAGTTAAGAGTTTAGAGTTTTAGCTTAGAGTATTAGCTTAGAGTTTATAGTTAGAGGTGAAGTTTAGTTTAGTTTATAGTTAAGAATTTAGAGTTTTTAGCTTAGAGTCGTAGTTTAGAGTTTTGTTATAGTTCTAGTTTAGTTTAGTTAAGAGTTTAGAGTTTTATCATAGAGTCATAGGTTAGAGTTTTTGTTGAAGTTGAAGTTTAGTTTAGTCATAGTTAAGAATTTAGAGTTTTTATCTTAGAGTCATAGCTTAGAGTTTTTGAAGTTCTAGTTTAGTTTAGTTAAGAGTTTAGAGTTCCACCTTAGAGTCTTAGCTTAGAGTTTTACTTAGAGTTGAAGTTTAGTTTACTTATAGTAAGGGTTTAGAGTTTTAGCTTGGAGTCTTAGCTTAGAGTTTTAGTTAGAGTTCTAGCTTAGTTTAGTTTTAGTTAAGAGTTTAGAGTTTTACCTTAAAGTCTTAGCTTATTGTTCTATTAGAGTTCTAGTTTAGTTTAGTTTTTAGTTAAGAGTTTTGAGTTTTACCTTAAAGTCTTAGATTAGAGTTTTTAGTTAGGGTTGAAGTTTCGTTTAGTTTAGTTATAGTTAAGAGTTTATAGTTTTAGCTTAGAGTCTTAGCTTAGAGTTTTAGTTAGAGTTATTGTTTAGTTTAGTTTAGTTAAGATTTATAGCTTTAGCATAGAATCTTAGCTTAGAGATTTAGTTAGAGTTGAAGTTTAGTCCAAACTAGCATAACCACAAAATTACACAATATTGCATAGAAATACCAAAACCATAGGTTAGGTTAGGTCAGGTTAGAAGTCTGGTTTCTCCACGTTTAAGTTAGGTTAGATTAGGTTAGCTTATCATGAGCGCTCATGATAAGCTTTACTTTAACTATTAAGTATTAACACTTTTTTCCTTTAACCATTTTTTTCCTTGACCAAAAGGAAAAAAGGAAGATCAATTGACCAAAAGGAAATACTGTACATGCTAATAATTAAACTACTACCGTTGCTACATTTACTACTACTTCTGCTGTTACTTTAACTATTACCTCTGTTGTAACTACTTGACCAAAAGGAAAAAAGGAAGATCAATTGACCAAAAGGAAATATGTACATGCTAATAATTAAACTACTACCGTTGCTACATTTACTACTACTTCTGCTGTTAATTTAACTATTACCTCTGTTGTAACTACTTGACCAAAAGGAAAAAAGGAAGATCAATTGACCAAAAGGAAATATGTACATGCTAATAATTAAACTACTACCGTTGCTACATTTACTACTGCTTCTGCTGTTACTTTAACTATTACCTGTTGTAAACTACTTGACCAAAAGG
The DNA here is from genome assembly GCA_027921565.1 of Artemia sinica. Taxonomy (NCBI): domain Eukaryota; kingdom Metazoa; phylum Arthropoda; class Branchiopoda; order Anostraca; family Artemiidae; genus Artemia; species Artemia sinica. Next base: position 27,820 of record JAPEVW010000492.1, on the reverse strand, counting down.
AAAAAAGGAAGATCAATTGACCAAAAGGAAATATGTACATGCTAATAATTAAACTACTACCGTTGCTACATTTACTACTACTTCTGCTGTTACTTTAACTATTACCTCTGTTGTAACTACTTGACCAAAGGAAAAAAGGAAGATCAATTGACCAAAAGGAAATATGTACATGCTAATAATTAAACTACTACCGTTGCTACATTTACTACTGCTTCTGCTGTTACTTTAACTATTACCTCTGTTGTAACTACTTGACCAAAAGGAATAAAGGAAGATCAATTGACCAAAAGGAAATATGTACATGCTAATAATTAAACTACTACCGTTGCTACATTTACTACTACTTCTGCTGTTACTTTAACTATTACCTCTGTTGTAACTACTTGACCAAAAGGAAAAAAGGAAGATCAATTGACCAAAAGGAAATATGTACATGCTAATAATTAAACTACTACCGTTGCTACATTTACTACTGCTTCTGCTGTTACTTTAACTATTACCTCTGTTTTAACTACTTGACCAAAAGGAAAAAGGAAGATCAATTGACCAAAAGGAAATATGTACATGCTAATAATTAAAACTACTACCGTTGCTACATTTACTACTACTTCTGCTGTTACTTTAACTATTACCTCTGTTGTAACTACTTGACCAAAAGGAAAAAAGGAAGATCAATTGACCAAAAGGAAATATGTACATGCTAATAATTAAACTACTACCGTTGCTACATTTACTACTGCTTCTGCTGTTACTTTAACTATTACCTCTGTTGTAACTACTTGACCAAAAGGAAAAAAGGAAGATCAATTGACCAAAAGGAAATATGTACATGCTAATAATTAAACTACTACCGTTGCTACATTTACTACTACTTCTGCTGTTACTTTAACTATTACCTCTGTTGTAACTACTTGACCAAAAGGAAAAAAGGAAGATCAATTGACCAAAAGGAAATATGTACATGCTAATAATTAAACTACTACCGTTGCTACATTTACTACTACTTCTGCTGTTAATTTAACTATTACCTCTGTTGTAACTACTTGACCAAAAGGAAAAAAAGGAAGATCAATTGACAAAAGGAAATATGTACATGCTAATAATTAAACTACTACCGTTGCTACATTTACTACTACTTCTGCTGTTAATTTAACTTTTACCTCTGTTGTAACTACTTGACCAAAAGGAAAAAAGGAAGATCAATTGACCAAAAGGAAATATGTACATGCTAATAATTAAACTACTACCGTTGCTACATTTACTACTACTTCTGCTGTTAATTTAAACTATTACCTCTGTTGTAACTACTTGACCAAAAGGAAAAAAGGAAGATCAATTGACCAAAAGGAAATATGTACATGCTAATAATTAAACTACTACCGTTGCTACATTTACTACTACTTCTGCTGTTACTTTAACTATTACCTCTGTTGTAACTACTTGACCAAAAGGAAAAAAGGAAGATCATTGACCAAAAGGAAATATGTACATGCTAATAATTAAACTACTACCGTTGCTACATTTACTACTACTTCTGCTGTTAATTTTAACTATTACCTCTGTTGTAACTACTTGACCAAAAGGAAAAAAGGAAGATCAATTGACCAAAAAGAAAATATGTACATGCTAATAATTAAACTACTACCGTTGCTACATTTACTACTACTTCTGCTGTTACTTTAACTATTACCTCTGTTGTAACTACTTGACCAAAAGGAAAAAAGGAAGATCAATTGACCAAAAGGAAATATGTACATGCTAATAATTAAACTACTACCGTTGCTACATTTACTACTACTTCTGCTGTTAATTTAACTATTACCTCTGTTGTAACTACTTGACCAAAAGGAAAAAAGGAAGATCAATTGACCAAAAGGAAATATGTACATGCTAATAATTAAACTACTACCGTTGCTACATTTACTACTACTTCTGCTGTTACTTTAACTATTACCTCTGTTGTAACTACTTGACCAAAAGGAAAAAAGGAAGATCAATTGACCAAAAGGAAATATGTACATGCTAATAATTAAACTACTACCGTTGCTACATTTACTACTACTTCTGCTGTTAATTTAACTATTACCTCTGTTGTAACTACTTGACCAAAAGGAAAAAAAAAAGATCAATTGACCAAAAGGAAATATGTACATGCTAATAATTAAACTACTACCGTTGCTACATTTACTACTACTTCTGCTGTTACTTTAACTATTACCTCTGTTGTAACTACTTGACCAAAAGGAAAAAAGGAAGATCAATTGACCAAAAGGAAATATGTACATGCTAATAATTAAACTACTACCGTTGCTACATTTACTACTACTTCTGCTGTTAATTTAACTATTACCTCTGTTGTAACTACTTGACCAAAAGGAAAAAAGGAAGATCAATTGACCAAAAGGAAATATGTACATGCTAATAATTAAACTACTACCGTTGCTACATTTACTACTACTTTTGCTGTTAATTTAACTATTACCTCTGTTGTAACTACTTGACCAAAAGGAAAAAAAAGGACGATCAATTGACCAAAAGGAAATATGTACATGCTAATAATTAAACTACTACCGGTTGCTACATCTACTACTACTTCTGCTGTTAATTTAACTATTACCTCTGTTGTAACTACTTGACCAAAAGGAAAAAAGGAAGATCAATTGACCAAAAGGAAATATGTACATGCTAATAATTAACTACTACCGTTGCTACATTTACTACTACTTCTGCTGTTACTTTAACTATTACCTCTGTTGTAACGAAAAAACAAACCAAAGCCAAAGGAAGGGAAAAACTTGACCAAAAGGAAAAAAGGAAGATCAATTGACCAAAAGGAAACATGTACATGCTAATAATTAAACTACTACCGTTGCTACATTTACTACTACTTCTGCTGTTAATTTAACTATTACCTCTGTTGTAACTACTTGACCAAAAGGAAAAAAGGAAGATCAATTGACCAAAAGAAAATATGTACATGCTAACAATTAAACTACTACCGTTGCTACATTTACTACTACTTCTGCTGTTACTTTAACTATTACCTCTGTTGTAACTACTTGACCAAAAGGAAAAAAGGAAGATCAATTGACCAAAAGGAAATATGTACATGCTAATAATTAAACTACTACCGTTGCTACATTTACTACTACTTCTGCTGTTACTTTAACTATTACCTCTGTTGTAACTACTTGACCAAAAGGAAAAAAGGAAGATCAATTGACCAAAAGGAAATATGTACATGCTAATAATTAAACTACTACCGTTGCTACATTTACTACTATTTCTGCTGTTACTTTAACTATTGACTCTGTTGTAACTACTTGACCAAAAGGAAAAAAGGAAGATCAATTGACCAAAAAGGAAATATGTACATGCTAATAATTAAACTACTACCGTTGCTACATTTACTACTACTTCTGCTGTTAATTTAACTATTACCTCTGTTGTAACTACTTGACCAAAGGGAAAAAAGGAAGATCAATTGACCAAAAGGAAATATGTACATGCTAATAATTAAACTACTACCGTTGCTACATTTACTACTACTTCTGCTGTTAATTTAACTATTACCTCTGTTGTAACTACTTGACCAAAAGGAAAAAAGGAAGATCAATTGACCAAAAGGAGATATGTACATGCTAATAATTAAACTACTACCGTTGCTACATTTACTACTACTTTTGCTGTTAATTTAACTATTACCTCTGTTGTAACTGCTTGACCAAAAGGAAAAAAGTAAGATCAATTGACCAAAAGGAAATATGTACATGCTAATAATTAAACTACTACCGTTGCTACATTTACTACTACTTCTGCTGTTACTTTAACTATTACCTCTGTTGTAACTACTTGTAAGGCTAAGTGCAGTAAGACTAAAGTAAAAAAGTTTATAAATATACAGATTAACAAAAGGATATATCAATCGAAAAAAAGGGGAAGATCAATTGACTAAAGGTAATATATGCACGTCGCTACTAACACTAGTACCATTGTTACTTTTACTATTACGACTACTGCTACTAAACTACTCCAACTACTACTTCAATTGCAACAACTTGTAAGGCTTAGAGTATTAAGATGAAAAAGGCGGAAAACGGGGGTTAAAAGGGCAAATCGGCAATATTTTTGGAACTGCTGCTACTACTGTTACTACTACTACTAATACAACACTAACACTGCAACTACTGTTCCTACTACTACCGCAATTACTATGATACTAGTACTATCAATGCTAAGTCTATGAAGGTAAAATTTGAGAGAATATTGATGGCGCATTCAAACTAACAAAATACAATATGAGCATTTAGATTGTCAAAAGAGTATATCTTAAGAATTAATTTGTGTATTAAGTTGGAACTGTCAGAGAATGCTTAAAGGGGAAGATCAATTGACCAACACGACGACTAATGCTACTAACACTGCTGCATTTACTAGTTCTACTGCTACTATTAATATTGCTCCAGCTACTACTTCTATTGCAAATACTTGTAAGTCTAAAAGTATTAACATAAAATCTCAAGAATTATATGAATATGCAGGTTATCAAAAGGACATATTGATAATGTCATAGCAATGGTTAATTGTATTAAGCTGAGAGCTAATACTACTACTGTGACTACTATTACAACTATACCTAAGGATATGAAGGTGAAATTTTTTAGAACAAATAATTTCTGAGACCACACTGGCTAATGATGATAAAAACATAAAATCGCGAAGGAAACGAGGACAATTAACAGCCAGTGAAAAAATTGAGAGATTATGCAAATATTTCGGTCAAGACCACCGTTTAACTCACTAGTTACCCTTTCACCGTTACTGAGAAAGGGTCGTCCAATTTTAGTTTTGTGTTTTTATTTTAATGTTTGGTTTTTTATATTTTTATTAGTTTTATTCTGCACCGAGGACGGTCAAGCGGAGGTCTTGACCGAAATATTTGCATAATCTCTCAATTTTTTCACTGGCTGTTAATTGTCCTCGTTTTCTTCGCGATTTTGTTTTATGAAATATTTAGAGACTTTTTTTTGGGGGGGGGGGGGGGTGGGAGGTAGGTAAACTGAATCACAACACACCATCTGTATACAGGTCGTCAAAAGAGCATAGAAGCAATATCATAGGGATAGATTTGTTTTTAAAATTCAAACTTGCAAGGTGTGTTGTAGGGGATGTTGACCTGACGAAAAGACAATATTTGCATCATTGTGTTTAGTGTAGTGGAAGGGTCTGGAAATTATGTTTTGGAGGAAGACTACCCCCCATGGCTCTCAGGGCAAGGGTTGTAAGTTATGCCCTAGTGACATATAAGGTTTTTATAGAAAAGGTGGTCATATGCACCTCGGAGGGGGCTCATTGGATTGTAATCAGAACTTCTAGTGCACTTTTGAAGAGTCAAAGTGATCATAGGTCCCCTCCCCCTCTCCACGGAAAACGTTGTGTTTTTCCAAAATGCATCCAAACAAAAATTTTGAGATAGCCATTTTATTCAAAATAGTCCAAAGATCATATAACAAGGCTTTCGGGGTTTATACAAAACCAAAAGAGCCTGGGGGCAAGGGTTTTAAGTTATGCCTTATGGGCATTTAAGGTTTATGGAAGGAATGGTTGTATATACTTTAGAGGTGGCTCATTTGGTTGAAAATTGGAAGTTCTAGTTCTCTTTCAAGAGCCAAAAAGTGATGGAGGTGAACTAGCCCTCCACCCAACTACCCCTTTTTTCACCAAACACATCTGATTGAAACAGTGAGATAGCCATTTTAAAACCAAATAGTCCAAAGAACATATAACAATACCTCCAGGGTTGTCAATCCCTCCCCCGAACCCTGAGGTAAGGGCTTTAAGTTATACCCTGGGGGCATATAAGGTATTTATAGAATGGGTGGTCATATAAACTTCAGATGGGGCTCATTTGATTGGAAATAGAAAGTTATAGTGCCCTTTTTAAGAGTTCAAAGTGATTTGAGAGCAAAACCAGCCCCTCCCTCACATGCCCATCATTTCCCAAAAATAAACATCCAAACAGGCAAACAGGCAAAATGTATCTGCTACTACTGATATTATTACCGCTGCTTACTACTGTTACTACAACTAACAATAATACACTATTATTGTTACTACTGTTCCTGCTACTGCCATTACTTCTATGATATTAGTACAATTAAGGCTACGCGTATGAAGGTGAAAATTGGACAGAATTTTGACGGGGAATTTGAACTATATCAAAACACATTATGAGCATACATATTGTCAAAAGGGCGTATCTATAGAATGGATTTGGGTATTAACTTGAAACTTTCAGAGAATACTTAAAGGGAAGATCAATTGACCAAAAGGAAATATGTACTGCTAATAATTAACTACTACCGTTGCTACATTTACTACTACTTTCTGCTGTTACTTTAACTATTACCTCTGTTGTAACTACTTGACCAAAAGGAAAAAAAGGAAGATCAATTGACCAAAAGGAAAATATGTACATGCTAATAATTAAACTACTACCGTTGCTACATTTACTACTACTTCTGCTGTTACTTTAACTATTACCTCTGTTGTAACTACTTGACCAAAAGGAAAAAGGAAGATCAATTGACCAAAAGGAGATATGTACATGCTAATAATTAAACTACTACCGTTGCTACATTTACTACTACTTCTGCTGTTACTTTAAACTATTACCTATGTTGTAACTACTTGACCAAAAGGAAAAAAAGGAAGATCAATTGACCAAAAGGAAATATGTACATGCTAATAATTAAACTACTACCGTTGCTCTACATTTACTACTACTTCTGCTGTTAATTTAACTATTACCTCTGTTGTAACTACTTGACCAAAAGGAAAAAGGAAGATCAATTGACCAAAAGGAAATATGTACATGCTAATAATTAAACTACTACCGTTGCTACATTTACTACTACTTCTGCTGTTACTTTAACTATTACCTCTGTTGTAACTACTTGACCAAAAGGAAAAAAGGAAGATCAATTGACCAAAAGGAAATATGTACATGCTAATAATTAAACTACTACCGTTGCTACATTTACTACTACTTCTGCTGTTACTTTAACTATTACCTGTTGTAACTACTTGAACCAAAAGGAAAAAAGGAAGATCAATTGACCAAAAGGAAATATGTACATGCTAATAATTAAACTACTACCGTTGCTATATTTACTACTACTTCTGCTGTTACTTTAACTATTACCTCTGTTGTAACTACTTGACAAAGAGGAAAAAAGGAAGATCAATTGACCAAAAGGAAATATGTACATGCTAATAATTAAAACTACTACCGTTGCTACATTTACTACTAACTTCTGCTGTTACTTTAACTATTACCTCTGTTGTAACTACTTGAAAAAAGGGAAAAAAGGAAGATCAATTGACCAAAAGGAAATATGTACATGCTAATAATTAAACTACTACCGTTGCTACATTTACTACTGCTTCTGCTGTTACTTTAACTATTACCTCTGTTGTAACTACTTGACCAAAAGAAAAAAAGGAAGATCAATTGACCAAAAGGAAATATGTACATGCTAATAATTAAACTACTACCGTTGCTACATTTACTACTACTTCTGCTGTTACTTTAACTATTACCTCTGTTGTAACTACTTGACCAAAAGGAAAAAAGGAAGATCAATTTACCAAAAGGAAATATGTACATGCTAATAATTAAACTACTACCGTTGCTACATTTACTACTACTTCTGCTGTTATTTTAACTATTACCTCTGTTGTAACTACTTGACCAAAAGGAAAAAAGGAAGATCAATTGACCAAAAGGAAATATGTACATGCTAATAATTAAACTACTACCGTTGCTACATTTACTACTACTTCTGCTGTTAATTTAACTATTACCTCTGTTGTAACTACTTGACCAAAAGGAAAAAAGGAAGATCAATTGACCAAAAGGAAATATGTACATGCTAATAATGAAACTACTACCGTTGCTACATTTACTACTGCTTCTGCTGTTACTTTAACTATTACCTCTGTTGTAACTACTTGACCAAAGGAAAAAAAAAGGAAGATCAATTGACCAAAAGGAAATATGTACATGCTAATAATTAAACTACTACCGTTGCTACAATTTACTAACTACTTCTGCTGTTACTTTAACTATTACTCTTGTTGTAACTACTTGACCAAAAGGAAAAAAGGAAGATCAATTGACCAAAAGGCTGTACATGCTAATAATTAAACTTACCGTTGCTACATTTACTACTACTTCTGCTGTTAATTTAACTATTACCTCTGTTGTAACTACTTGACCAAAAGGAAAAAAGGAAGATCAATTGACCAAAAGGAAATATGTACATGCTAATAATTAAACTACTACCGTTGCTACATTTACTACTGCTTCTGCTGTTACTTTAACTATTACCTCTGTTGTAACTACTTGACCAAAAGGAAAAAAGGAAGATCAATTGACCAAAAGGAAATATGTACATACTAATAATTAAACTACTACCGTTGCTACATTACTACTACTTCTGCTGTTACTTTAACTATTACCTCTGTTGTAACTACTTGACCAAAAGGAAAAAAGGAAGATCATTGACCAAAAGGAAATATGTACATGCTAATAATTAAACTACTACCGTTGCTACATTTACTACTACTTCTGCTGTTAATTTAACTATTACCTCTGTTGTAACTACTTGACCAAAAGAAAAAAGGAAGATCAATTGACCAAAAGGAAATATGTACATGCTAATAATTAAAACTACTACCGTTGCTACATTTACTACTGCTTCTGCTGTTACTTTAAAACTATTACCTCTGTTGTAACTACTTGACCAAAAGAAAAAAGGAAGATCAATTGACCAAAAGGAAATATGTACATGCTAATAATTAAACTACTACCGTTGCTACATTTACTACTACTTCTGCTGTTACTTTAACTATTACCTCTGTTGTAACTACTTGACCAAAAGGAAAAAAAGGAAGATCAATTGACCAAAAGGAAATATGTACATGCTAATAATTAAACTACTACCGTTGCTACATTTACTACTGCTTCTGCTGTTACTTTAAACTATTACCTCTGTTGTAACTACTTGACCAAAAGGAAAAAAGGAAGATCAATTGACCAAAGGAAATATGTACATGCTAATAAATTAAACTATTACCATTGCTACATTTACTACTACTTCTGCTGTTACTTTAACTATTACCTCTGTTGTAACTACTTGACCAAAAGGAAAAAAAGGAAGATCAATTGACCAAAAGGAAATATGTACATGCTAATAATTAAACTACTACCGTTGCTACATTTACTACTACTTCTGCTGTTAATTTAACTATTACCTCTGTTGTAACTACTTGACCATAAGGAAAAAAGGAAGATCAATTGACCAAAAGGAAATATGTACATGCTAATAATTAAACTACTACCGTTGCTACATTTACTACTACTTCTGCTGTTAATTTAACTATTACCTCTGTTGTAACTACTTGACCAAAAGGAAAAAAAGGAAGATCAATTGACCAAAAGGAAATATGTACATGCTAATAAAAAACTACTACCGTTGCTACATTTACTACTACTTCTGCTGTTAATTTAACTATTACCTCTGTTGTAACTACTTGACAAAAGGAAAAAAGGAAGATCAATTGACCAAAAGGAATATGTACATGCTAATAATTAAACTACTACCGTTGCTACATTTACTACTACTTCTGCTGTTACTTTAACTATTACCTCTGTTGTAACTACTTGACCAAAAGGAAAAAAGGAAGATCAATTGACCAAAAGGAAATATGTACATGCTAATAATTAAACTACTACCGTTGCTACATTTACTACTACTTCTGCTGTTAATTTAACTATTACCTCTGTTGTAACTACTTGACCAAAGGAAAAAAGGAAGATCAATTGACCAAAAGGAAATATGTACATGCTAATAATTAAACTACTACCGTTGCTACATTTACTACTACTTCTGCTGTTACTTTAACTATTACCTCTGTTGTAACTACTTGACCAAAAGGAAAAAAGGAAGATCAATTGACCAAAAGGAAATATGTACATGCTAATAATTAAACTACTACCGTTGCTACATTTACTACTACTTCTGCTGTTAATTTAACTATTACCTCTGTTGTAACTACTTGACCAAAAGGAAAAAAGGAAGATCAATTGACCAAAAGGAAATATGTACATGCTAATAATTAAACTACTACCGTTGCTACATTTACTACTACTTCTGCTGTTAATTTAACTATTACCTCTGTTGTAACTACTTGACCAAAAGGAAAAAAGGAAGATCAATTGACCAAAAGGAAATATGTACATGCTAATAATTAAACTACTACCGTTGCTACATTTACTACTACTTCTGCTGTTAATTTAACTATTACCTCTGTTGTAACTACTTGACCAAAAGGAAAAAAGGAAGATCAATTGACCAAAAGGAAAAATATGTACATGCTAATAATTAAACTACTACGTTGCACATCTACTACTACTTCTGCTGTTAATTTAACTATTACCTCTGTTGTAACTACTTGACCAAAAGGAAAAAGGAAGATCAATTGACCAAAAGGAAATATGTACATGCTAATAATTAAACTACTACCGTTGCTACATTTACTACTACTTCTGCTGTTAATTTAACTATTACCTCTGTTGTAACTACTTGACCAAAGGAAAAAAGGAAGATCAATTGACCAAAAGGAAATATGTACATGCTAATAATTAAACTACTACCGTTGCTACATTTACTACTACTTCTGCTGTTACTTTAACTATTACCTCTGTTGTAACTACTTGACCAAAAGGAAAAAAAAGGAAGATCAATTGACCAAAAGGAAATATGTACATGCTAATAATTAAACTACTACCGTTGCTACATTTACTACTGCTTCTGCTGTTACTTTAACTATTACCTCTGTTGTAACTACTTGACCAAAAGGAAAAAAGGAAGATCAATTGACCAAAAGGAAATATGTACATGCTAATAATTAAAACGAATTACCATTGCTACATTTACTACTACTTCTGCTGTTAATTTAACTATTACCTCTGTTGTAACTACTTGACCAAAAGGAAAAAAGGAAGATCAATTGACCAAAAGGAAATATGTACATGCTAATAATTAAACTACTACCGTTGCTACATTTACTACTGCTTCTGCTGTTACTTTAACTATTACCTCTGTTGTAACTACTTGACCAAAAGGAAAAAAAGGAAGATCAATTGACCAAAAGGAAATATGTACATGCTAATAATTAAACTACTACCGTTGCTACATTTACTACTACTTCTGCTGTTACTTTAACTATTACCTCTGTTGTAACTACTTGACCAAAAGGAAAAAAGGAAGATCAATTGACCAAAAGGAAATATGTACATGCTAATAATTAAAACTACTACCGTTGCTACATTTACTACTACTTCTGCTGTTACTTTAACTATTACCTCTGTTGTAACTACTTGACCAAAAGGAAAAAAGGAAGATCAATTGACCAAAAGGAAATATGTACATGCTAATAATTAAACTACTACCGTTGCTACATTTACTACTGCTTCTGCTGTTACTTTAACTATTACCTCTGTTGTAACTACTTGACCAAAAAGGAAAAAAAGGAAGATCAATTGACCAAAGGAATATGTGTACATGCTAATAATTAAACTATTACCATTGCTACATTTACAAACTACTTCTGCTGTTACTTTAACTATTACCTCTGTTGTAACTACTTGACCAAAGGAAAAAGGAAGATCAATTGACCAAAAGGAAATATGTACATGCTAATAATTAAACTACTACCGTTGCTACATTTACTACTACTTCTGCTGTTACTTTAACTATTACCTCTGTTGTAACTACTTGACCATAAGGAAAAAAGGAAGATCAATTGACCAAAAGGAAATATGTACATGCTAATAATTAAACTACTACCGTTGCTACATTTACTACTACTTCTGCTGTTAATTTAACTATTACCTCTGTTGTAACTACTTGACCAAAAGGAAAAAAGGAAGATCAATTGACCAAAAGGAAATATGTACATGCTAATAATTAAACTACTACCGTTGCTACATTTACTACTACTTCTGCTGTTAATTTAAACTATTACCTCTGTTGTAACTACTTGACCAAAAGGAAAAAAGGAAGATCAATTGACCAAAAGGAAATATGTACATGCTAATAATTAAACTACTACCGTTGCTACATTTACTACTACTTCTGCTGTAATTTTAACTATTACCTCTGTTGTAACTACTTGACCAAAAGGAAAAAAAGGAAGATCAATTGACCAAAAGGAAATATGTACATGCTAATAATTAAACTACTACCGTTGCTACATTTACTACTACTTCTGCTGTTAATTTAACTATTACCTCTGTTGTAACTACTTGACCAAAAGGAAAAAAGGAAGATCAATTGACCAAAAGGAAATATGTACATGCTAATAATTAAACTACTACCGTTGCTACATTTACTACTACTTCTGCTGTTACTTTAACTATTACCTCTGTTGTAAACTACTTGACCAAAAGGAAAAAAAGGAAGATCAATTGACCAAAAGGAAATATGTACATGCTATAATTAAACTACTACCGTTGCTACATTTACTACTACTTCTGCTGTTAATTTAACTATTACCTCTGTTGTAACTACTTGACCAAAAGGAAAAAAAGGAAGATCAATTGACCAAAAGGAAATATGTACATGCTAATAATTAAACTACTACCGTTGCTACATTTACTACTACTTCTGCTGTTACTTTAACTATTACCTCTGTTGTAACTACTTGACCAAAAGGAAAAAAAGGAAGATCAATTGACCAAAAGGAAATATGTACATGCTAATAATTAAACTACTACCGTTGCTACATTTACTACTACTTCTGCTGTTAATTTAACTATTACCTCTGTTGTAAACTACTTGACCAAAAGGAAAAAAGGAAGATCAATTGACCAAAAGGAAATATGTACATGCTAATAATTAAACTACTACCGTTGCTAATTTACTACTACTTCTGCTGTTAATTTAACTATTACCTCTGTTGTAACTACTTGACCAAAAGGAAAAAAGGAAGATCAATTGACCAAAAGGAAATATGTACATGCTAATAATTAAACTACTACCGTTGCTACATTTACTACTATTCTGCTGTTAATTTAACATTACCTCTGTTGTAACTACTTGACCAAAAGGAAAAAAAGGAAGATCAATTGACCAAAAGGAAATATGTACATGCTAATAATTAAACTACTACCGTTGCTACATCTACTACTACTTCTGCTGTTCTTACCTCTGTTGTAACTACTTGACCAAAAGGAAAAAAAAAGAAGATCAATTGACCAAAAGGAAATATGTACATGCTAATAATTAAACTACTACCGTTTGCTACATTTACTACTACTTCTGCTGTTAATTTAACTATACTTGTTGTAAACTACTTGACCAAAAGAAAAAAAAGGAAGATCAATTGACCAAAAAGGAAATATGTACATGCTAATAATTAAACTACTACCGTTGCTACATTTACTACTACTTCTGCTGTTACTTAACTATTACCTCTGTTGTAACTACTTGACCAAAAGGAAAAAAGGAAGATCAATGACCAAAAGGAAATATGTACATGCTAATAATTAAACTACTACCGTTGCTACATTTACTACTACTTCTGCTGTTACATTTAACTATTACCTCTGTTGTAACTACTTGACCAAAAGGAAAAAAGGAAGATCAATTGACCAAAAGGAAATATGTACATGCTAATAATTAAACTATTACCATTGCTACATTTACAACTACTTCTGCTGTTAATTTAACTATTACCTCTGTTGTAACTACTGACCAAAGGAAAAAAGGAAGATCAATTGACCAAAAGGAAATATTGTACATGCTAATAATTAAACTACTACCGTTGCTACATTTACTACTGCTTCTGCTGTTACTTTAACTATTACCTCTGTTGTAACTACTTGACCAAAAGGAAAAAAAGAAAAGATCAATTGACCAAAAGGAAATATGTACATGCTAATAATTAAACTACTACCGTTGCTACATTTACTACTACTTCTGCTGTTACTTTAACTATTACCTCTGTTGTAACTACTTGACCAAAAGGAAAAAAAAGGAAGATCAATTGACCAAAAGGAAATATGTACATGCTAATAATTAAACTACTACCGTTGCTACATTTACTACTACTTCTGCTGTTACTTTAACTATTACCTCTGTTGTTAACTACTTGACCAAAAGGAAAAAAGGAAGATCAATTGACCAAAAGGAAATATGTACATGCTAATAATTAAACTATACCGTTGCTACATTTACTACTGCTTCTGCTGTTACTTTAACTATTACCTCTGTTGTAACTACTTGACCAAAGGAACACAAAAAAAGGAAGATCAATTGACCAAAAAGGAAATATGTACATGCTAATAATTAAACTATTACCACGTTCTGCTACATTTACAACTACTTCTGCTGTTACTTTAACTATTACCTCTGTTGTAACTACTTGACCAAAAGGAAAAAAGGAAGATCAATTGACCAAAAGGAAATATTGTACATGCTAATAATTAAACTACTACCGTTGATACATTTACTACTACTCTGCTGTTATTTAACTATTACCTCTGTTGTACCTACTTGAACCATAAAGGAAAAAAGGAAGATCAATTGACCAAAGGAAATATGTACTGCTAATAATTAAACTACTACCGTTGCTACATTTACTCTACTACTTCTGCTGTTATTTACTATTACTAAAACTACTTGACCCAAAAGGGAAAAAAGGAAGATCAATTGACCAAAAGGTAAAATATGTACATGCTAATAATTAAACTACTAACGTTGCTACATTTACTACTACTTCTGCTGTAATTTAACTATTACCTCTGTTGTAACTACTTGACCAAAAGGAAAAAAAGGAAGATCAATTGACCAAAAGGAAATATGTAACATGCTAATAATTAAACTACTACCGTTGCTACATTTAACTACTACTTTCTGCTGTTACTTTAACTATTACCTCTGTTGTAACTACTTGACCAAAAGGAAAAAAGGAAGATCAATTGACCAAAAGGAAATATGTACATGCTAATAATTAAACTACTACCGTTGCTACATTTACTACTACTTCTGCTGTTAATTTAACTATTACCTCTGTTGTAACTACTTGACCAAAAGGAAAAAAAAGGAAGATCAATTGACCAAAAGGAAATATGTACATGCTAATAATTAAACTACTACCGTTGCTACATTTACTACTACTTCTGCTGTTACTTTAACTATTACCTCTGTTGTAACTATACTTGACCAAAAGGAAAAAAGGAAGATCAATTGACCAAAAGGGAAATATGTACATGCTAAAATTAAACTACTACCGTTGCTACATTTACTACTACTTCTGCTGTTAATTTAACTATTACCTCTGTTGTAACTACTTGACCAAAAGGAAAAAAGGAAGATCAATTGACCAAAAAGAAATATGTACATGCTAATAATTAAACTACTACCGTTGCTACATTTACTACTACTTCTGCTGTTAATTTAACTATTACCTCTGTTGTAACTACTTGACCAAAAGGAAAAAAGGAAGATCAATTGACCAAAAGGAAATATGTACATGCTAATAATTAAAACTACTACCGTTGCTACATTACTAATACTTCTGCTGTTAATTTAACTATTACCTCTGTTGTAACTACTTGACCAAAAGGAAAAAAGGAAGATCAATGTGACAAAAAGGTAAATATGTACTGCTAATAATTAAATACTACGGGGTTGCTACATCTACTACTACTTCTGCTGTAATTTAACTATTACCTCTGTTGTAACTACTTGACCAAAAGGAAAAAAGGAAGATCAATTGACCAAAAGGAAATATGTACATGCTAATAATTAAACTACTACCGTTGCTACATTTACTACTACTTCTGCTGTTACTTTAACTATTACCTCTGTTGTAACTACTTGACCAAAGGAAAAAAGGAAGATCAATTGACCAAAAAGGAAATATGT
Source organism: Artemia sinica (assembly GCA_027921565.1). Taxonomy (NCBI): domain Eukaryota; kingdom Metazoa; phylum Arthropoda; class Branchiopoda; order Anostraca; family Artemiidae; genus Artemia; species Artemia sinica. The sequence continues at coordinate 11,822 of JAPEVW010000492.1, read as the reverse complement.
ACATGCTAATAATTAAACTACTACCGTTGCTACATTTACTACTACTTCTGCTGTTATTTAACTATTACCTCTGTTGTAACTACTGACCAAAAAGGAAAAAAGGAAGATCAATTGACCAAAAGGAAAAAATATGTAATGCTAACAATTAACTACTACCGTTTGGCTACATTTACTACTACTTCTGCTGTTACTTTAACTATTACCGTCTGTTGTAACTATTGACCAAAAAGGAAAAAAGGAAGATCAATTGACCAAAAGGAATATGTACATGCTAATAATTAAACTACTACCGTTGCTACATTTACTACTACTTCTGCGTGTACTTTAACTATTACCTCTGTTGTAACTACTTGACCAAAAGGAAAAAAGGAAGATCAATTGACCAAAAGGAAATATGTACATGCTAATAATTAAACTACTACCGTTGCTACATTTACTACTACTTCTGCTGTTACTTTAACTATTACCTCTGTTGTAACTACTTGACCAAAAGGAAAAAAGGAAGATCAATTGACCAAAAGGAAATATGTACATGCTAATAATTAAACTACTACCGTTGCTACATTTACTACTACTTCTGCTGTTAATTTAACTATTACCTCTGTTGTAACTACTTGACCAAAAGGAAAAAAGGAAGATCAATTGACCAAAAGGAAATATGTACATGCTAACAATTAAACTACTACCGTTGTGCTACATTTACTACTACTTCTGCTGTTACTTTAACTATTACCTCTGTTGTAACTACTTGACCAAAAGGAAAAAAGGAAGATCAATTGACCAAAAGGAAATATGTACATGCTAATAATTAAAGTACTACCGTTGCTACATTTACTACTACTTCTGCTGTTACTTTAACTATTACCTCTGTTGTAACTACTTGACCAAAAGGAAAAAGGAAGATCAATTGACCAAAAGGAAATATGTACATGCTAATAATTAAATACTACCGTTGCTACATTTACTACTACTTCTGCTGTTACTTTGACTATTACCTCTGCTTTGTAACTACTTGACCAAAAGGAAAAAAGGAAGATCAATTGACCAAAAGGAAATATGTACATGCTAATAATTAAAACTACTACCGTTGCTACATTTACTACTACTTCTGCTGTTAATTTAACTATTACCTCTGTTGTAACTACTTGACCAAAAGGAAAAAAGGAAGATCAATTGACCAAAAGGAAATATGTACATGCTAATAATTAAACTACTACCGTTGCTACATTTACTACTACTTCTGCTGTTAATTTAACTATTACCTCTGTTGTACTACTTGACACCAAAAGGAAAAAAAGGAGATCAATTGACCAAAAGGAAATATGTACATGCTAATAATTAAACTACTACCGTTGCTACATTTACTACTACTTCTGCTGTTAATTTTTAACTATTACCCCTACCTCTGTTGTAACTACTTGACCAAAAGGAAAAAAGGAAGATCCATTGACAAAAGGAAATATGTACATGCTAATAATTAAACTACTACCGTTGCTACATCTACTACTACTTCTGCTGTTACTTTAACTATTACCTCTGTTGTAACTACTTGACCAAAAGGAAAAAAGGAAGATCAATTGACCAAAAGGAAATATGTACATGCTAATAATTAAACTACTACCGTTGCTACATTTACTACTACTTCTGCTGTTACTTTAACTATTACCTCTGTTGTAACTACTTGACCAAAAGGAAAAAAGGAAGATCAATTGACCAAAAAGGAAATAGTACATGCTAATAATTAAACTACTACCGTTGCTACTTTACTACTACTTCTGCTGTTAATTTAACTATTACCTGTTGTAAACTACTTGACCAAAAGGAAAAAAAGGAAGATCAATTGACCAAAAGGAAATATGTACATGCTAACAATTAAACTACTACCGTTGCTACATTTACTACTACTTCTGCTGTTACTTTAACAATTACCTCTGTTGTAACTACTTGACCAAAAGGAAAAAAGGAAGATCAATTGACCAAAAGGAAATATGTACATGCTAAAATTAAAACTACTACCGTTGCTACATTTAAACTACTACTTCTGCTGTTACTTTAACTATTACCTTTGTTGTAACTACTTGACCAAAAGGAAAAAAGGAAGATCAATTGACCAAAAGGGAATATGTACATGCTAATAATTAAACTACTACCGTTGCTACATTTACTACTACTTCTGCTGTTACTTTAACTATTACCTCTGTTGTAACTACTTGACCAAAAGGAAAAAAAGATCAATTGACCAAAAGGAAATATGTACATGCTAATAATTAAACTACTACCGTTGCTGACATTTACTACTACTTCTGCTGTTAATTTAACTATTCCTCTGTTGTAACTACTTGACCAAAAGGAAAAAAGGAAGATCAATTGACCAAAAAGGAAATATGTACATGCTAAAATTAAACTACTAACGTTGCTACATTTACTAACTACTTCTGCTGTTACTTTACCTATTACCTCTGTTTGTAACTACTTGACCAAAAGGAAAAAAAAAGGAAGATCAATTGACCAAAAGGAAATATGTACATGCTAAATAATTAAAAATACTACCGTTGCTACATTTACTACTACTTTCTGCTGTACTTTAGCTATTACCCCCTCTCGGTTTGTAACTACTTGACCAAAAAGGAAAAAAAAAGGAATATCAATTGACCAAAGGAAATATGATACATGCTAATAATTAAAACTACTTACCGTTGCTACATTTACTACTACTTCTGCTGTTAATTTTAACTATTACCTCTGTTGTAAACTACTTGACCAAAGGAAAAAAGGAAGATCAATTGACGAAAAGGAAATATGTACATGCTGAATAATTAAACTACTACCGTTGCTACATTTACTACTACTTTTTGCTGTTAATTTAACTATTACCTCTGTTGTAACTGCTTGACCAAAAGGAAAAAAGGAAGATCAATTGACCAAACAAGGAAATATGTACATGCTAATAACTTAAACTACTACCGTTGCTACATTTACTACTACTTCTGCTGTTACTTTTAACTATTACCTCTGTTTGTAACTACTTGTAAGGCTAAGTGCAGTAAGACTAAAGTAAAAAAGTTTATAAATATACAGATTAACAAAAGGATATATCAATCGAAAAAAGGGGAAAGATCATTGACTAAAGGTAATATATGCACGTCGCTACTAACCCTAGTACCATTGTTACTTTTACTATAATACGACTACTGCTACTAAACTACTCCAACTACTACTACTAAGTCTAAAAGTATTAACATAAAATTTCAAGAATTATATGAATATGCAGGTTATCAAAAGGGACATATTGATAATGTTCATAGCAATGGTTAATTGTATTAAGCTGAGAGCTAATACTACTACTGTGACTACTATTACAACTATACCTAAGGATATGAAGGTGAAATTTTTAGGAACAAATAATTTCCTGAGACCACACTGGCTAATGATGATAAAACTAAAATCGCGAAGGAAACGAGGACAATTAACAGCCAGTGAAAAATTGAGAGATTATGCAAAAATATTTCGGGTCAAGACCACCGTTTAACTCACTAGTTACCCTTTCACCGTTACTGAGAAAGGGTCGTTGTCCAATTTTAGTGTTTTGGTGTTTTTATTTTAATGTTTGGTTTTTTATAGTTTTTATTAGTTTTATTCTGCACCGAGGACGGTCAAGCGGAGGTCTTGACCGAAATATTTGCATAATCTACTCAATTTTTTCACATGCTGTTAATTGTCCTCGTTTTCTTCGCGATTTTGTTTTATCGAAAATATTTAGAGAGATTTTTTTTTTTTTGGGGGGGGGGGGGGTGGGAGGGTAAAACTGAATCACAACACACCATCTGTATACATGTCGTCCAAAGAGGCATAGACAGCAATATCCATAGGGATAGATTTGTTCTTTTAAAATTCAAACTTGCAAGGTGGTGTTGTACGGGGATGGTTGACCTGACGAAAAAGACAATATTTGCCTCATAATTACTACTGCTGTCTACCCTTACAACTACTGCTCGACTTCCTCTTGTTACCTGCTACTAAAGCATAAAAACTACTATATTGATTTGTACTGCTACTATTAACTTTTTTTTTTTATTAACAAATGGGCTACCAAAAACAACAACATACAAATCTCCATATAATGCTAAACAAAAATAAAACTGCATATAATACCAACAATATCAAAATCGGTCCCGAAGCATATTAGCGTGTTTGGGATGACCGCAAAAAAAGGAACACTACTTCAACTACTTATACACTAATACACTTTCTCGGAGAAATCAATACTCTCTGACTCCTCCCCTCCTCCCCCACCCCTACTAAAGCAATTAGATCAACATTCTAAAGGATAATACATTTTTTTGATTTTACAGGGAACTTAAAGCGAATTCAAAACACTCATATTCTTTGATTCATCATGCTTCCTTTCATATACATGAACGATCACCTTCAATCACAACACACAAGAAAATTTTTCTCTTTTAACACTCACAAAGCATATACTCACATCCCAGATCAATCACCTTATCCGTGTCTACAATACTGGTTAAAACAAATACATCTCAAGGAAGACACGGAAATTCCTCAAGAACCTTCTTACCTTTTAGTTCCGCCGGAAGCCTGTTCCAATTACTTCAGGACCATATACCTAATATGAAAATGTAAGATCTGGTAGTAACTGGGAACTCGGCGTTCTAAACTAATTCAACATTTCTAGTTGCATAACTATGCTTTCCCTTTCATTATAAAGTTCCGAAAAACATGCAGGTAGACAAATTGGAAAAAAATTTACTACATACACAAATTTACATTAAAATTTAAAACCAAACCAAAGAATGGTAAAATTTGTAATTTTGTGATACGTCGATCTTACCGGAATTTGGGGACAAGTCTTGGTTCAAAACTCTTACAGCTTTATTTTGTAACACACCTCGGAGAGGATACAAATGGCTAGTGAACGTCGACGACCCAAAAACTGTAGACACATGTACAGGGCAACATATGGATGAATAAGATAAAAATATAAACATTCTAATAAATCTTTTTAGGAAAAAAATTTTGCAGCTTCCTCAAGATTTCCAACACTTTTTGGCTAATTTAGTACTTATAAATGCGCATCTGATCTTATAAAACTTAGGCATATTCATCTTACAATTACACCAAGATACCTTACTGGTACTTGTCCGTTTTTATACTTCCATTTACTAACTCAATTTCTTCACTCCATGGATAGTAATTTTGCACACTTGATGCCCACAATATAACATTGAACATTTGTTTTTCCTTCTGAATTAACAAGCAGTTTGTTCACTCGCATCCACCTCTCGATTATAACCAGTTTCTTTTTTCATGCCATTTTTCAAATCCACTTCCTGTTTTCTTTTCGCAGCCATTTTGTAAATTGAGTATCATCAGCAAAAAACTTGGAAGTATTACTCGCACCGGGGGGACCATCAGTTGTAACCTTGGAGTTTGACAGTTTGTTTGAAGGCATCCATTTAAATCATTATTTACACAAGATAAATAATAGGGTACCCAACACAGACCCCTGTCTTGGCACACCGCACTTTAACTACCATCTCTTCTGACAGGGAATGTGCCCCAGCCGTACTCTTTGCATTTTCCTTCAAGAAATGAAGCACATCAATTTCAGACTTTTAAAAACGAAATTCCAGCATTTTCAAGCTTAGCCAAGAAAATGTTTTATGATCAACAACAGTCCAAAAGTCCTTCATATATCTCTGCAAAATTGCAACCCACCTTTAACCCATGAATCTAGGCAATCGTTAACAAATGTTGTCAAAAATAATAAAGCCATGCTCTGTAGACATGGTTTTTTTGTAAAACACAAAATTGACTATAGTGAAAAAAAAAATCTTTTTTCAAAATAATCCATCAGTCCGTCCTATAAATCAATTTCTCAAAAATAAACGAGACATCATTGGAAGTACGAGATATCGGAAAGGGTTAGGTTGTTCATATCTTCCTTATCACCTCCCTTTATACAGAGGAATAACCAAAGCACTTTTCAAGCAATTAGGGGTACCTCCAAAAATTCAAAACATGATTAAAAAGGTACAACAGTATGACTAGATATAATTGTGGTAAAATTTTTTGAATATATTTGAAAGGTTATTAAGTCGCATTCCAGCTGCCCGATTTTTTTATTCATACTTTTTCAGATATCCCTCAAGTTCCACGCGATCGTCCCTGGTTGAAAGATAAATGGTGTGATTAACTTGGCTTCAGGAAGAAATTTCTGGTATGTACGCATTCACCTTTTATACATTCCAAACATGTCGATATTTTTTAGCCCTACTTCTGAGAAGTGGGTCACAAGTTTATTGTACTACTACACCACTATCCCGTACTTCCCCGCGGCAAATTACTAGGATGTTATTGAGTTCCAACTTTTTGGGCTTATTACTGACTTAATCAGTTGTCCAAGTTTTAGCCGGGCTTCCTTCATAATCTTTAAATTTCTGTGCAAAGTAATCAATTTTTGCCTTTCTTAAAAGACTTTTTAACTTTCTATTAAATTCTTTATATTGTTCTTATCAGATGCTGAACCTTGAGTCGCGTACCTTTTTAATACTATTCACTTGCCTTTTTTCCATTGAGGCTAGTAATCCTTGTTGTAATCCAAGGTTTTCATTGGCAACATATCTTTGCTTTGTCTCTTTAAACTCCAAGACAATCTTAAAATAGTAATTTTATTTTATCATACCATTTAACCAAATTTGTTATCAATACCTTGTACTATCCTGAAGAAAAACTCAAAATCTGCACTTTTAAGCTTCCGCTTAAACTTCAACAGCTCATTTCCATCCATATAAGGCGTGCTTTGGCACACTTTTATTCTTGGGGTTTGGAAACCATTATATCCAGGTACAGATATTGCAACACAAAAAATGGTCAGATGCACTATTAAATAACTACTGTGGGGCTAAATAAATTCATAATTTCCGCAAATATTATCAATTATTAGACTCTGAAAGTTTCTGTCACACGTGTGCATATGTTAATTGCAGGATAAAAACCGAAAACTTAACATTGTGTTAACAAAATGTCTTAACCTTTACTGATTTCTATCAACAAATTTAAATCATATATTTAAAATCCCACATATAAAACATGGTATTGTTTTTAACTTGGTAAACTTTCCCAAAAAATCATCAATAGGCATTCGATAAAACTCCCTCAACATTAACCTGAAGGTGGTCTATAAATTACTACAACCCAGAAACTTATTTTTGCATTACTCACATCAAGAAACCATTAGACTCACAAAATTTAATTTCATAATTTACCGCTAAATCTGACCTAGATCTTGTGCACGTAAAAACCACTTTTTACATTAGACAGCCTAAACCACCACGTTGGGTGTATTACCCTATTTTGCACCGTACATATTATAACCTTCCTATTTCTCATAAAGTAGAATTATAATCCTTAAGCCATGTTTCCGTTAGGGCCAGGATATACGGCTCTGTTTTAAGGACATAGCTCATCAAGAAACTCATATGCTGTGTTTTTATCCCTTGACAGTTCATGTTGTAGACTTTCATTTCTCTCATATATCTTCCAATCACACATCTCACACAAAAAAGCATACCGGGAATCCAAACATGCTCCACATTCTCCACTTACATCATAGTTCCGATTTCAGAACACCATCTATCAATTCCACACACATCCAGGTGGACTCCTTCAAGTTCCCTCAACCTCTGGTTAAATTTAACCATTATTCAAAATCAAATCATGGGCAAGAGAAAGTCCAAAGGAGGAGTAAGAGAACCCTATTTTCCCCCAATAACATCTACATCTCGTACAACATTCCGAGGACGTAATTAACTATCATAATAAAGTAAAACATAAGAGGACAAAAAATAAACAAAACAAAAAAAAACAAACCGAGTCGATATGTATACGCATATCAACTCCCAAAATAAAACTCAGTGGGCTGGGATATGGCTCACAAATTCATTTCTAAGCAAAATCAAAATTTAATTAACCTTCATAAGTATGATCTTGTCATACAACCTCTTAACAAAAATTTTTTATTTCCAAACACTACAAATAGACTAGGCTCAAAACCACTATTTACATTTTTAAAAACGCTTTGAAAACCATTCAACCTTTTCAACGTTAACCACCAGAATTTTTAATTAGAAAGAATACCGGCGTCGGTACCACGGGTGGTATCCAGCATTCATACACCTCTCTCCATCAAATATTTTCTCTTTCCACCACTAATTCCTTTCTAACTTTGCGCACCTCTCTACTAACATCATCACTAATAAAAACTGGTTTTCCAAACTGCAAGTCTTTTCCTCTTAATTTCTTTTGCATTTTTTCATTACACCATAATCGGGCTTTATAATCCTGTAAACTTTGGATTTTGATGTGAAGTTACTCGCTTCTCGGTACCATTGAAAATGGAGGAATATTCTTTCACATTCTAATTTTCTAATCCCCATTCAGCAGCCTTTTTTTAATGGTATATTTTATGCATCTGAAACCCCCCCCCCAAAATTTGAATCAGGCCTCACATTCCAAAACAATATGTTGTTTTTTCTTTCCGTATGCTGCAAACACAAGAGAACTGATTTTTTAATGATGTAACTTGTGTAAATAAATCATTCACGAGTTTATCCTGATTTTCAGATCTTAGACTTCAAAGTATCCTACCACGATTATTTGTTTTCTCTTGCATCACACTTCCGCTACGCGTGCATCTTTTGCTCCCATTCACGAACAGTTTTTTTGTAAATTATTTTTGCACATCAGTCTTCACTAACTAATGAAGGGACTCTCTAATTCTTTTACGTCCTGATTGTAAAGTTTCGCAACAGCTCCAAAATTCTTACAATATTTTCTGCATTTGTTTCCTCACATTCCTGTTCGTAAGCATTCGCCACTGGGGAATCCAGAATAGAACTCTTCCCGGCGCAGGCATCTTTTTCTTCCCTGTTAGAATTTTTGGTGTTGGACCGTTAGGCTTTCATTTGATTTATCACCACTCTCATTACCACCGTCGGTTTTTACTTTCTTATCATTTCTCTTCTCCCATTCTAATGGACGGATTACGCAAATAAATTCCAAAAAAGGGCATCTTCAGTCAATATTTCCACACGGTTCAAGAGTTCTTATATTTTCATTATTTACTTGATATTGGGTTATTATTATTCGTCATTCACTGGCCATACTAACCCACTTCATTCTAACGGTCGATTGCAAACCACAATCTTTAAATACAGTACAATTGTTTTTCAATGTCATTCGTTACTTGTGTAATCAGATATAACTTAATATATTTCTTTCATTCCCAGCAAAACAATAGGCTAATTGTCCAGGTTTATACAGGTAAACACGATCCGTGAAATGTACTTTTATTTGTAGAGTTAACTGTCCAAAGATTGAATTGAAGACTACTGGCGCTACTATACTGCTACTAAAAGCCCAAGGGTACAAGGCCCGGAAAACTTGGGCATATGAAAAACGTCATGAACTAAATCAAAACACACTATACCCACGTAGGTTGTCAAGAGAAGTTCAGCAATGCTTCAGGAACGGTGATGGAATTAAGCCACTGATAAAAATATAAACAGCAGGACCTTCCCTATCTAACCATTATACAAAGCCGACGAGATGCAAGTGTCTGGAGAAATGTTTAACAAGTATAAACATAAGCGACATTAAATTGTCACGCGTAGACAAGGTCGGACTTCTCTTGAACGCGAAAAACTTGGCTTCCACCTTTGTAACACTAAATTTATAGAATCTAATTTAAATTAATTTAGTGCAATACATATATAAAAAATCAGGTCATTAGTAGTGCAAGTATTATTTAGATGTTTTTAGAAATTACAAGTAGGTTTTGTTCTGAAGTCTCGAGTTGGTTTCAAAGGCATTTTGAGAAAAGATTCTCGAAATACGTCTTCCACGAGTAATATACATTGGACCGTGATGGCAGGTTAAAGTGGGAAGAAGCTGTTTGTATGCACCGAGAATCACTGAGCGTGATCTTATTGTATATTATTTATATACAGTGGTATTAAGGTAAAACTTCATCGTCTGGTGAGGGGAGTTTGAAAAAAAGGGTACCATGTACATATGTACTAATGCTGCTAAACTATTGCTACTACACAAGTAAGGGTACCAGGTTGAAGCCTTTCAAGGAATAGTACGCAGTGTTTGAACTAAAATTAAAACGAACTATGATCATGTAGATTGTCAAAAGGGTGACAACGCCGTTTCACAATAATGCGTACATTATTAATTTGGACCTTTCAGGGTAAGTTGTGGCAAAATTTGAGCTCGAGACACTATTTTATAGTTTAATACTAATTCACAGTTACTAAACTTGTGAAACTAAGGGCAACAAGTTGAAACTTCTAGGGAACGTTTAGGTGGAGATTCAGTTAAACGAAAAAACTATATCCATGTAGGTATTAAAGTGCATATAAGCAATCATTAGCAGCGCTAGCTCTATCATAGCTATTAATATCATTGATATTTTAAACAGAGCTAATTGATTGGAAATGAAAAAGTTCTAGTGCCCTTTTAAGAGTCAAAAGTGGTTGGAGGGGAAACCAGTTCCTGCTCTTTAGCCCATAGTTTTCCAAACAATTCAAATTAAAGTTTAAGACAGCCATTTTGTTCAGCATGCTGAACGGTCTAGCAACCATACTCTAGGGTGATGGAGTAGGTCAACTACCCACAGTTTATACAATTGTCCATTAGGCTGTTAAAACTAAATACTGGCTTTAAATTAAGTTCAAAACGCACTGTGTTATATGCTGGGTGCCAATAAGGCCTCATAGCAATTTCCCAGAACGACAGAGGTATAAGTAAAACTTTCGGGGCACTTCTATTACTACTTTGCTCTTGAAAATAACTAACAAAAGAGAGTTAGCGTATCAGACTTTCAAAGAGCAGAGATGATTTTTTGGGGGATTGGTATTAAGTTCTATTTTTCGGCAACTAGAGAAGGTATAAACTAAATAAACAAAAACTATTTGGTTCAAGATTTTTAAGGAGGTTTAGGTGTAAAAATTTTGAAGAAAGTTCATCAAGCATACAAATAGCAGGCAAACTGTAAATTCTAACAATTAAACCTATAAGATGTAAATATTTTTTTATGGAAAAGACTATAGTTAATATCAAGCAAAACAGAACTTAATTAAAAAACAAATTTTTACCGTGAAAAAAAAGTTTTTCAAAAGAAAAGTAAAAAGCTCATTAAAACAAAAAATGAAAAAAAAACAGAATTACAAAAAAATAACGAGTCGAATACTCAAAAAGAAGCATAAAATTAGCAGAGTTGGGCTCACAACCCCTATGCCTTTCAAGTTCAGAACATAAATTGGCACTTAACTGGAATTTTTTTTTTAACGTTTTTCACTTTTAGAACTTTAACAAATAAAAAAACTATTAGGATTTTAAGTAAGACTATCAGCATATGTATAATTAACAGACCAAATGCACATTCATTTGTATTTTGAAGCCTCGAAGGTCCCATTTTTGAAGCTTGAAGAGGTTTTTGAAGCTCTCTATCTACAAAAAATTTACAAATCTGCTGTTTTCAGAAGAAAAATCCAGGATGCGTGCTTATTTGTTAGTTTTGCTGTTTTTTTTTGTTTTGTTTTTTAGGGATGACCAACTATTGGTCATAGAGGAAATCAGGAGAGGGCTCATGTTTGTTTGGCTCCGCACTTGGAATGCAATCATAAACAACAAGGGTCTGCATCCTGCACAAACAATCCAAAGAAGTACTACCCCTGACCTGCAATATGATTATGCCTTAATACACTGCCAACAATCTTTTGGGGGGCCAGAAA
>JAPEVW010000491.1:25000-91000 GCA_027921565.1 Artemia sinica | reverse complement strand
GTACTGTACCGAACCAATCGGGCTCAAATCCTCCTCAGGGCCATACTGTGGTGTTTCTTTTGTGGATGGTGAAAATTTCCCCACAGTAAAGCTCAGACGGTTTGTTATCATTGTATTATCCTTTCTTGTTTTTTTTTTTTCTTTTTAGTTTAAAGCTTATTCCAATAGGCAATGTTTAGAAGTCCTCCAAAAAAAAATGTCCCCCCAGATCCCACCCCAAATATCAGTGAAATTGATACCCATCTTGGCTGGTCAAGCAATCTATCACAAAAGTTCACATGATAGCTCCAATTCTGAAAATAGGACAATGATCAGTGTAGGGGCTAATGTCACTATAAATGATGATAATGGGTTTCAAGAGGTCCTTTCTAGAAGCTCTAAAAAAAGGAAAAAAATCTCCCTAATCAAAAGCATTTCCCCTCTCCCCGCCCAAGATCCTCCCTCCCAAAACTTAAGAATTTACCTTAAAATTCCTCCTATTACCCCCTTTGAAATAAAAAGATTACTGCAATAAGAGTTGCAATTTTCAAATTGCTAAAATCAATGTTCTCTCTTAATATTCACCGTGATGGATCTCTGCTAATAGCTGTCCAAGATCAGAAATCAGCAGAGACAATAATTAACCTAAAATCCCTTCTGAATACCCCAATTGCATCTAAATGGAACCCAAAACAATCCCCAACAAAAATAGTAGTTTATAATGTTCCCCCAGAAATACCCACTCAGGAGTTAAAAGAAGGGCTCTCAGATAGGGCTGGAAACACAATCCCAGTTGAAGATGTTACCCAACTTGGTAAACCTAACTCTAATGGCCTAAAAACAAGTAGATCCTTCTTATTTACACTGAAGGAAAAAATTAGCATCCCAGAAGTTATTCCTATTTGGGCAAATGAAACCACACAAGGAATACAAACCAAAGCCTATCCAGTGTCAGAAGTGTCTCAAACTGGGACACACAGCAAACAAATGCAATGAAATTCTTCTAGAGTGTAGTAATTGTAAAACATTCCATCCTAAAGAGTTGACAACTTGCAACAACACTAAGCCTACATGTATCAATTGCAAAGGCCCACATGAATCTACAAATAAATCACTATGCCCTGCATATAAGAAAAGAGCACTAACACTCCAAATAGCAACAGGGAAGGCCATTCCATACCCCTTTGAAGCAATGGAAGCAAATGCTGCCCAACAATACCAAAATAAAGCCCGTAATGAAACCAAGTAAAACCCCCAAGTCAAATGCCCCCAATACATCAAGTACCCCGTATAAAACACCATCCTCTAAGCCCCCTAGCTCACATCCCTATCAGAAGGAATCACCAAGTCAACAAGCCTCCTTGTCCGATGAGATGAGGTCAGCCTGGCCCCCCCCTCCCAAGAAGAAACAAACCAGAAAAACACTACCAGGAATTAATCCCTTAACTGACAAACAGGATGCACAACCAAACATGCAATTCAAAAATATATGCTTATTCATTCTAAACTGTAATGCAGTTCAGGCCATGAACATACATCAAGTACAGAAAACAAAAATCATTGCAGAATTGGCAAAAATCTACATTCCTGATGATATGCTCATTCAAGCAAAAACAGATCTTGCTTTACTTTTAACAAAGCTGAACATTGATACACAGTCATATGAAAAATAAATTAACAACACAACACATATCAATACTCCAGTGGAACATAAGATCACTCACAGAAAATAAGTTATATGAACTAATATCTTTTATGAATAATAATTCCATTAATATTGCTTGCCTCCAGGAAACTCATTTAACCCAAAATCAAAAAATTAAGTCTCTGGGATACACTATCCTGAGAAAGGATATATCATCAGAGAGAAAAGGAGGTGGTGTAGCTTTAATAGTTAAAAATAATATAAAATTCTGTGGCATCAATTTTCCAGATTTTGCAAATGATATTGATGCAATTGGTATCAGTGTTTGGCTGAATAATACAAAAACTTACATAATAAGCTTTTATAACCCTAATGGCCAAACTACAGATGCCATGGATTTCTTTAAATATATAAATAATTCTAATATGTTAAAAATATCATCATTTTGTGGAGATTTCAATGCCCACAGCCTTTTGTGGGGGAATAAACCGGCAAATAAAGCTGGTAAATTGATTGAGCATATGACTTCAAATAATAATGAATTAGCTGTTGCTACCCCTCCAAACCTGAATACATATTTCAACCCCAAAAGTGGCAGATTCTCCACAATTGACCTTCAAATGGTGTCATTAAAAATTTTGAATAAAATTTATATAAATAAAATTGATAGTCTATGTACTGACCACTTTGCTATAGTTTGCTCCCTAAATGAACCTGCTGAAACTCTATCACATACGTCCAAATATGTCAAACACTAAAGCAAATTGGTCTATGTTCCAAAATAAGCTAAATGATGAAATTACAAGTTTCACCCAAAATTCATGCATTTCAAACACAACAGTTGACACAAATGTTGAAGTCTTGGCATCTTTACTAATAAATACAGCTAATCATGCTATCCCCAGGACAACACCCAAGAAAACCTTCCCTAAACACATTCCTAAAGCATGGTGGACAAATGAGTGCCCAAATAAATGGAGAACAAAAAAGGAAGCTAGGAGAGCATTCATAAAAAAACCATCACCTACTACATATTTAAAAAAAATTACAAGCAGAATCTAATCTAAAAAGAACTATAATAGATGCTAAATATAAATACTGGAATAATTTTGAAAATAATCTCTCCAGAGAAACACATGAGCCAATTATACCTAAAGTCATAAGCCACATCTATGGGAAAAAAGACTTCCCCCCCAACCCACTCCTGTATGAGCTTATACTAATAATAATACCCATTATGACAATGATAATGAAAAAGCTAAACTATTTGCAACTCTTTTTGTTAATAAGCTAACATCAAATAATCAAAGCAAAATGTCCCCAATTCCTATGAACCCAAGTACCAACCACGCCCAGGATCCGAGTATATAACTAGTCCATTTTCAATCCAGGAAACGAATAATGCAATAGATCATATTAGGACCAAAACTAGCAGCAGCTATGACAATATACACCCTACATGGATAAAGAATCTCACCCTTCATACAAACAGGAACTGCTAAATTGTTGAAAAAAATAACATGATCCCTCACACTCAAACTGGATACAGGAAACACCACTCCTCAACAGATGCTTTCATTTTGCTAACAAATGCAATAAATGAATCATTCTCAAAAAACAATGTCCTAGTTGCAGGTTTCCTAGATTTTGAAGGGGCATATGACAATGTGAACCACCAAATCCTATTAAAAAAAACTTGCAAACCTTGGACTACCCCCCAAGCTAGTATCTTTTATAAAATCGTTCATAGAATTGCAAAGTTTCATTGTTTGTGTTGTTTCAGCCTCTTCACCCCAAAAGACAATAACCAAAGGCCTACCTCAGGGAGCAGTCCTCAGTTTGCCTCCTCTTTTTGCCTATATCTCTGGGACATGAACCTCCCCCACACAAATCTACAATATGCAGACGATCTGGTGCTATGTTCATCTGGCAACACCTTTGAGATAGCACAGTCAAATCTGCAAAAAGTCACTTTTCCAATTTGAAAAATTCTCTCAACATTCAGATTTACCCATTGCACCTACCAAGTCAAAAATAATCCAATTCCACCAAAAGCGAAACCATGTTAATACAAAACTAACTCTAAATGGAACAACTATTCCAGAAGATAAACATATTAATTACCTAGGTCTCATGCTTGACCAAAAACTTAATTTCCACCTCCACATTTCAAACACAATAAAAAAATACTATAGAAAAACAAATATACTAAAAAGACTTCTTTCCACACCCTGGGGCTGTAAGGAGAAAACCTTACTTCAGTTTTTATAAATCACATATAAGACCCCATATTGACTATGGGCTCATAGTCTATGGTGTATGTGC
Source organism: Artemia sinica (assembly GCA_027921565.1). Classification (NCBI taxonomy): domain Eukaryota; kingdom Metazoa; phylum Arthropoda; class Branchiopoda; order Anostraca; family Artemiidae; genus Artemia; species Artemia sinica. The sequence continues at coordinate 87,051 of JAPEVW010000491.1, read as the reverse complement.
AAAGACCCAGATGAAAAAAATTGAAACAACACAAAATGATATAATATGTCTCATATTTGGTCTTAGGAAACCCACAAGCACCAAAGTTCTGCTTATGGAGAGTGGATTAACAACAATAAGGGAAAGAGGTAGCTTTCTCTTGACAAAACATCTTACTAAAATTGAATCAAATAGCTCACACACCCTACATAATTGGTTAAGAAATCCAACCATGTATAGAGGCATTGCAGATGAATATGCCATTATTCAGAAGAAGTTCCCCGTACCAGCAAAGTCTATTGCACCTACTTTCCCCCATTCCCCTCCATGGAATTGGTCAATTTCCATAATAAATACTGATTTCTCAAAGTGGAATAAAGATTTAACCCCCATTTGCTTTTGTCCAGAAAAAATTTGCTGAACTTAATACAATTACCTATAAAAACACCTTCCAAATATTTGTTGATGGGTCAAAAATGAATGAGAAGGTAGCAAATGGTGCTTTCCTGCCTCACCTGAAAATTGCAATGGGCGAGAGATTATATAATAATTTATCTATAATGTCTGCTGAGTTAAATCCCATAATCATGGCATTAGAATACCTTAAGGAAAACCAACCTTTGATTGCAAATTCAAATAATATTATTGTATATTCCGACTCTTTATCAAGCCTTGAGTTGCTGGCCTCAGCTCCTCAGTATAAGTTGGACATTGACACTAATCATTGTCTCAGTATTATAGATAATCTTGCTTCAAGTGGCATAAGAACTTATTTTCAGTACATTCCTAGCCACTCTGGTATAAGTGGTAACCATCAGTTGATGAAATAGCAAAAAATGCTATAAATATTGACCAGCCAAGTGGGAGACCAATCCCAATTAGAGATATTTACCAATGGAGACTCTCAGATATTAATTTTAATAAGATTAATCCTATCCTTTCCCCATCGTGGGAGAGCTCATTGGAACGGAAATTAAAAGTTCTAGTGTCCTTTTTAAGTGACCAAAAAAATGGAGGGCAACTTGGCCCCCTCCCACGCTTATTTTTTTTCCAAAAGTCACCCGATCAAAATTTTGAGATAGCCATTTTGTTCAAAATGGTCGAAAATATGATAAATATGTCTTTTAGGGTGACTTAATCCCCCGAAGTTCCCAGAGGAAGGGCTAAAAGTTATGAACTTTACCCAATGTTAACATATAGTATTGGTTATTGGGAAGTATACAGAAGTTTTCAGGAGTTTTTTTTTCTGGTAGTGGAGGAAGGGTGGGTCGGCGGTTATGTTGGAGGATCTGTTCATGATGGAAGTTTTCATGGGGAAAGGGAAATTGCCATGAAGGGGGCGCCGGACTTGCCAGCATTATTTATTGGTTATTGGGAAGTATACAACCATTTTCAGGAAGGATTTTTTTTCTGGAGGGGGGGGGGGGCTAGAGAAGGGGGTTACTCTGGAGAATATTTCTGTGGAGGATGTTTCTTTGGGTAAGAGACATTTCTATGAAGGGGGCGCCGGATTTCCAAGCATTATTTAAAAAATGATCAGAAATTAAATAGAAAAACAAGTTTTTTCAACTGAAATGTAAGAAGGGATATTAGAACTTAAAACGAACAGAAATTATAACGTATGTGAGGGGGTTCTCCCCAAGTCAATACCTCGCTCTTTACGCTACAGTTTTTTTAGTGCTTTCAAAAGAGCTATCTATTCTAATTAAACGGCCTTTGTGATTCAGGGGTTTTGTGAATCAAAATTTTTTTTAACTTTTAACGTAAAGAGCGTGGTAATGACTAAGGGGAGAACCCTTTCATATACGTAATAACATATAGTAATATAAAAAAAACAATAAAAAAAACAAGCGATACGGCTCAATAGTAATCGAAACTTTGAAAAAAACGGAATTTTGATGTCATAAATGTATCAAAAGAATGTGTTTATAATGCTGATCCTAAATATATAAATTTTATTAAGTTTAGTATTACTCATCAAAGGCTACAAGCCTGAGAAAATTTACTCGATTTTTTAAGAGGGGGGAAACATCCCCTACAAGTGAAAGAATTTACATCGTAATTTACAAATTAACTTACGTAACGAACTTCTATATTCGTATATTTTTCTTCTGGCAAAAAATACACAGTTGCAGATTTTTGCAAATATGAGCTTGAAACCTATGTTATAGGGTTTTCTGATACGCTGAATCTGACGGTGTGATTTTCATTAAATTTTTTCACTTGTAGGGGATGTTTCCCCTCTCTTTAAAAAATCAGGTAAATTTTCTCAGGCTCGTAGCCTTTGATGAGTAATACTAAACTTAATAAAAATTCATATATTTAGAATCAGCATTATAAGCCCATTCTTTTGATACATTTATTGACATCAAAGTTCCGTTTTAAAAGTTTCGATTACTATTGAGCCGTATCGCTTGTTTTTTTTATTGTTTTTTTTTTTATTACGTATATATTATTACGTATATGATGGGTTCTCCCCTTAGTCAATACCACGCTCTTTACGTTTAAAAGTTAAAAAAAAAATTAATTCACAAACCCCTGAATCACAAAGGCCGTTTAATTAGAATAGATAGCTCTTTTGAAAGCACTAAAAAAACTGTAGCGTAAAGAGCGAGGTATTGACTTGGGGGAGAACCCCCTCATATACGTAATAATTTATGTTCATTTTAAGTTCTAATGTTGCTTCTTACTTTCAGTTGAAAAACTGTTTTTTTTAATTTAATTTCTGATCGTTTTTTAAATACTACTACTACTAACTACTAACAAACTCATCGCAGCACCAAGCCGCCTGAGGCCAACACAGCTGCGCACGCTCCTCCTCCACCCCAATCTATTCAAAGCCTCCCTTTTTACACCCGCCCACGAAGTTCCCATTTCCTTTAAATCTTTCTTTATGACGTCCTCCCAACCCAGACGGGGACGACCTGCTTTCCGTTTAGCCCTAGATGGTTGGCCGAAAAGAACAATCTTCGGCAATCTGTCATCCTTCATCCGAACAACATGCCCTAACCACCTCAACCTTTCTTTCATTATAGACCTAGAAAGCGGTATTGAACCACATTTTTCGTATAGCCTATTATTTGAAATACGGTCAGTCAGCCGGGTACCCAGAACAATCCTTAAGCAATTTCTCTGGAAAACATCTAGCAAATCTTCATCCGCTTTTCGGAGCGTCCATGCTTCAGAGCCATATTTGACCACTGTCATCACTGTAGCTTCTAAGATTCTAATCTTGGTTTGCAGACTTATCTTCCTATTCTTCCAGACTTTTTTTAACTGTGAAAAAACACCCTGAGCCTTGGCTATTCTATTTTTAACATCTTCACTGCTCCCACTATCTTTACTAATAATACTACCAAGGTAAGTGAAACTGCCCACCTGATCAATCTTTTCATTACCCAACGTCACCTTTTCATCTTCACTTATTCCTAGCCTTAGTGACTTGGTCTTCCTAACATTAATTTTCAAACCAATACTAGCACCGTGAACTCGCAAAACCTCTAAAACTTCATTCATTTTGCTCACACTTTCATCTAGGATGCTTAAATCATCAGCATAATCCAAGTCCAGGAGACTTTTTTCCTCCCCATTTGATTCCGTGGTCTCCATTGCCTTTCCTGTGCTCCTTAAAACAAAGTCCATCAAAATAATCCATATAAAGGGGGATAGAACACAACCCTGCTTAACTCCTGATTTAATACAAAACCAGCTGCTAACCTCATTTCCTACCTTAACCGCAGCAGTGTTATTCTCGTACATAGCACTAATCACTTTAATGTATTTGTCTGGTATACCATACAAGGATAAAACCTTTACTTAAGCTCCTCTATCAACAGAATCGAACGCTTGCTCATAATCTATAAAACTGAGGACCAAAGGTGTTTGAAAACTTAGGCACTTCTCAATTATTAACCTAAGAGTGAAAATTTGGTCAACACATCCTCTACCTTTTCTAAAACCGCACTGCTCTTCTCTTAAAACTTTGTCTACGGCATCTCTCAGTCTAAAAAGTATCATATTACTAAGCAATTTGCTACCTACAGAGACCAGACTAATGCCTCGATAATTACCACACTCACTTTTATCACCTTTCTTATAAAGTGGCTTAATTAAGGTTTTCCTAAAATCGTTAGGTACTTCCCCTTTTTCAAAAATCATATTCATAATCTCCAATAACTTATTTCTAACCTCAGAGCCACCATATTTAAGAAAACTCATTTACTACCCTATCAGCACCTGGAGCCTTATTATTCTTCAATCCTTTTAGTACTGTTTCTAATTCCTCCTCACAAAACAAATCTTCCTTCACATCCAAGGTATCACAAACTTTTTCATTTTCCTCTATATTTTTTCCTGCAACTCTGTCTCGGTTAAGCAAATTCTCAAAATGTTCGGCCCATCTCGCTTTAGCTTTTGTCTTATCGCTAATTGCCACCCCATTCCTATCTTTAACTGGGACAAGTCCGGATTGACTACTACCTCTCAATTTGTTAACGTGCCAGTACAATATTTTACTATTATGCCGTCTAGCTGCATCTTCTAAATCCTCGGCAATTTTATCCATAATGCTTGGAAATCTGGCGCCCCCTTCATAGAAATGTCCCTTGCCCCAAAGAAACATCCTCCATGGAAAGATTCTCCCGAGTAACCCCCTCCTCCAGCCCCCCCCCACCAGAAAAAAATTCTTCCTGAAAATGTCTGTATACTTCCCAATAACCAATACAATATGTAAGCAATGGGCAAAGTTCATAACTTGCAGCCCTTCCCCTGGGAACTGTGGGGGATTAAGTCATCGTAAAAGACATATTTATTAGATTTTCGACTATGCTGGACAAAATGGCTATCTCAAAATTTTAATTGGGTGACTTTGAGAAAAAATGAGCGTGGGAGGGGGCCTAGTTGCCCTCCATTTTTTTTGGTCACTTAAAAAGGGCACTAGAACTTTAATTTCCGTTCCAATGAGCCCTCTTACGATATTCTAGGACCACTGGGTCAATACGATTACCCCTAGGAAAAAAAAACAAAACAAATAAACACGCACCCCATGATCTTTCTTCTGGCAAAAAATGTAAAATTCCACATTTTTGAAGATAGGAGCTTGAAACCTCTACAGTGGGGTTCTCTGATACGCTGAATATGATGGTGTGAATTTCATTAAGGTTCTATAACTTTTAGGGGGTCTTTCCCCCTTTTTTTCGAAAATCAGCCAAATTTTCTCAGGCGCTTAACTTTTGATGGGTAATATTAAACTTGATGAAACTTATATATTTGAAATCAGAATTAAAATCTGATTCTTTTTATGTATCTTTTGGTACCAACATTCCGTTTTTTAGAGTTTTGGTTACCATTGAGCCGGGTCGCTCCTTACTTACAGTTCGTTACCACGAACTGTTTGATCTATTTTCAGTGAATGTAAAACCCGCGAGCTCGAGAGTTTTTAAACACTATGTTGGGCTACAGTTTAACACCCACAGTTAATATATGTAGTCAAGTGACTTTGTATATCACTTTTGGATAGTATATTTGTTAACGTGAAGTATGATTTGGTGATGTTATTTTGAATGATTTTAGTGATGATTTTGGTGTTCTTGTTGTCATTAAAGAGTTTGACATCTTTACAGCTATGAATAAAACAGCACAAATTTCTGCATTGAAAATGGATTTTGAAGCTCATAGCATATTTAAAAGAAAATTAAAGAACAATCAATTTGATTTTCAAGAAAGTATTGACCTGCAAGTGAATGAGAAGTTTTCATTGTGGTATTCAGAAATAACTATGCTGCTAAAATAAAGTTGAGTAATATTCAAAGCCGGCTTTTCATGAGACTCTAGCTGATGGAAGGTATGGCAAATGAGAAACTACTTTATAAATATTCTTTAGTGTCTCCTGAGGTGAAGGGGAAATCTAAAACATATATCAATTAAATATCATATTACGAAAAGCGAGAATTGATTATTATAGAAATGAATTAAAAAAAGTTACCCATGGCAAACATGGAAAATAATTCAGTCTATTGTGAGCCTTTCAAAAGTTCAATTTTACCCGAATATTTTAATCTGACGCTTCAGTCGTATATAATATGTGTGACCATTTTTCCATTGTTGGTAAACAGATTAGGAACTCCACGACTACATTTCCTGAGGACGAAATGTGCCATTAGCTTTTACCCGAGGAAAGTGATGTATCCACATATCTAAACCGGTGACTGCTAGTGAATTGTGTTCCATAATGTGGAATATAAAAAATAATGCTTTGGGTGCTGACTTCTTTTCAGTACGTGTATGACTTCTTTTCATTACTTAAAAATGTTTTTCTCGGAAATATGTAACAAGGTTCTCATTTTATTTAATATATGTCTAAAATTAGGCACTCTTGGTGAAGCTGAAGAATTGTGGTTTTCCAGTACTTGCAACTAAAAGGGCAGGCTATAGAGCTCTTTGGAAAAAGAGTGATTACTTGCCCCTCCTACACCAAACGTGAAAACCTAGCAAACGCCCATGCATCCTTTTATCCAAGGCCAAGCAAAAACAGTAAGGGACCAACAAGTGGAACCAATGACATTAGATGAGCTAAGATATAAACCTATTCCATTTAACTGACCTTAAATTAATTCTAGCTCGGTTTCATAAATTTGGATTCTGCAGTGTCTACTATATTTTTGGACAAACTGAATAACTAAAAAAAGAGAAACAGAAAAGAAAACATATTTCAGATTATTTACCTTATTAGATTCCAGAAGTTCGAAAAAAATTTGTATTCGATCTTCTCATGAAGAGGAATCGGCAAGACTTCCTAACGAAACTGTTTCATCAATCAGCTTCTATAAGACAAATCAACCAATCAATAAACCAAAAAAAATTCTAATTGTATGGATTAAATAATCACCACTATTGTAACGTTCAAAATAGAAAGTAGCCGCTGACTTAAAAGGTATGGCCAATACTAAGAGGTTGTGTCATGAAGGTGTCATCAAAGCCACCTTTATTATATAACATCTCTGAACTCTTCAGGTATAATCTTAGGGCGAGCTATATAACCTGTTAAGAATTCGTTTAAAAATAATTGCAAAAAAAAACTATCAGGCGTCCTATAAGGAATTTTCTTAGGGTGACAAGGGAGTTTGGGCCTAAATAAGGTCATATTTATTACTCGGAGAATAGTTATTTTACTTTAGAAAAGACTGTTCTCACTGAAAATGAGAAGGATTTAAAGCTGTATATATTACTTATAATGAAAAAAACCCAATTGAGTGCCTGCACATAATGGTCTAGTAGATATCCAATGGGAGGTGACAATAAAGGCGAATATCGGAGTGACAAATGAATGCAGATGTCAAGACATCTACATTGTTTTGCCCGAGACTACTCCCTTAAAAATTCCCCCAAATTCAGATTCCACTGTGAAAATATTGCGGCTTTTGACTTCTAAAATTAGGAAACAGAATCCCCAAATATAACTCGAAAGTGTCTATTTAGAAAAACTAAAAGTAGTTTTAAAGGTTAATTTTATTTTGCTTCTAGAAAAGTTGACAGGTGAACTTCTGAGATTTTAGTTGCAGCTGAATATGATTACAATTATTATAATTTTGTTGGGTGTTGTTTGGAGGTTCGTTGGTTTTCGGGTCCGGTAAGTTGAGCTCTAATTATGTTGTGTTTTTTTTTTTCTATTTCTATTTTTTTTTTTTCTTTTTTTCTTTTTTTCTCTCTTTTTTTGGTTTCTTGTTTTTTTTTTATTTATTAGGAGGGTTTTCTCCCGCACAAGCATTGCTTCAGGGAATCGATGATGTATATATTTTTTTTTTTAAATAAACCCATTGTTACTTACTTAAATTTCAAAAAACAATACAGAAAGCGCGACTATAAACACTTGTAGATTATAACTGGAATTTAAAAAATTTAGAAATAAAAAGACTTTCTAGAACTGTTCAACCGATTCTTTTATTTATGTGGCCAAGACTTTTAACATAGCTGAGCAGGACAAAGTTCATGGCTGAACATTCGTGTTCACCATGTTTAGACAATCAGCGATGATCATTGGGGCCCAAAATTTTCATGAATTTGCGCCACTGTGGGCACCGTTTCTCAGTCGTGATATATAGTATTTAATTATATTTAGAAGTACTATCTATCGACTACATCAATGAAGACAATAGTTACAATGAGGCAACACTAGGAATAAAAATTTAAAGAGACGCATAGAAGTTCCAGCTCTATCATACCATAGAATTTGTTTCTCTCCCTATCCCGCGTTATAACTCTGGTTTGAAAAAGAAAAAATTCTGACAGACCTACATTAGTTTTCGTTTTTTTTTTCTTTTAATAATTTCAGAAGTGATATTTCAAAGAAAATTATAAAAAAATGTAATCGTTGTGTGAATATAAATATTCACTGACCATTTTGACACGTGGCTGAAAAAAAAAGAATGAAGAATTGAATGAACGAAGATAAAGGAATTTTCCACTTCCTCGTCAGGCTAGAAATTATGTGCGTCAGAGTAACCTGGTTAAAACTAATATCATCAACAAAGTTATTGTTAACTAGTGCACTGAAGCAAATACAAAACATTATCAAGGAAAAAAAAGCTTTTTAAATCAGAATTTTATTGAAGATGTTTATTGCATTCACTTTGTTTTAAAACGTTTTACGTTTGTATTGTCTTCACGCTCTTTTAATTTATAAATATGGCATGGATTAGGTCAATCAGCTTCTCAACTAGACTCAAATCAGAAAGCACAATTCATTAACACATTGATTTTTGGTAGTAACGTACATTTCATCAAGACATCTACCGTGGTTACTTAAGATCCTACTTATATACTTAGTAACCCTTAACCGTTTCAAAATACAGTATGGAATTGCTATTCAGGATTAATAATTTAAAATAATCCTTGACGTTTATTATAAGCCCTTACAAAAAAATTTAAAATATATATAATATATATATATATATATATATATATATATATATATATATATATATATATATATATATATATATATATATATATATATATATATATATATATTATATATATATATATATATATATATATATATATATATATATATATATATATATATATATATATATATATATATATATATATATATATATATATATAAAATTGATAAGCTTTCTTGCATAGATTTTTTTACCGCACATGCACGACAGCTACAATAATGAGTATAATAACAGTATGGAACAAATACTCAGCCCTATGGAAAAATGTTACAATAGTACAACACAAGCTTTAAACATAGTAATAGTTAAAAATGAAAAAAAAAATGGTTGCAGGCCTTTAGGTTAAAATATTAAGTTGACTTGTCTGTTTATCTCCACCTTGGAGGTTTTGATCGTCAAGCCACTTAGTTTTTAGCGGAAAAGTTATGTCAAAATTGAAAACTGTCAAAATCAAGAGGTTGTATGGCAACATTTTAAGATCCTTTGTATACCGGCCATATTCCATAATCATTGGCAAATACTTGTACTCTAGTGAAGAGGTTCAAATCAGAAAAAGTAAGATTGACATAAAAAGAAAAAAAAATATAGTTTGTCATCTTCCCTTTTGGTAATCAATTGTCACTTCTAATCAGTGTTGTCGAATAAAAGTCACCCACATTACACCTGAAGTGATTCATCTAAAATGCGTGTTTGGTGTATATAGTTTAAAAAAAAGCAATAGAGTCTAGATTTTGCAGCTAGATTTTTCACCCTTAACACGGAGTCAAAGACAGTTTTAGGGGGTGGGCAGAAAGGGCACTCACCCCGGACGCAAAAACTTTGGGGGCGCAAAATTTCAAATAATTAATCTAAGGGTTCAGGGTGCTAGTATTGGTTTGAAAATTAATGTTAGGAAGACTAAGTCACTAAGGCTAGGAGTAAGTGAAGATGAAAAGGTGACGTTGGGTAATGAAAAGATTGATCAGGTGGGCAGCTTCACTTACCTTGGTAGTATTATTAGTAAAGATGGTGGGAGCAGTGAAGATGTTAAAATTAGAATAGCAAGGCTCAGGGTGTTTTTTCACAGTTAAAAAAAAGTCTGGAAGAACAGGAAGATAAGTCTGCAAACCAAGATTAGAATATTAGAAGCTACAGTGATGACAGTGGTCAAATATGGCTCTGAAGCATGGACACTCCGAAAAGCGGATGAAGATTTGCTAGATGTTTTCCAGAGAAATTGCTTAAGGATTGTTCTGGGTACCTGGCTGACTCACTGTATTTCAAACAATAGGCTTTATGAAAATGTGGTTCAATACCGCTCTCTAGGTCTATAATGAAAGAAAGGTTGAGGTGGTTAGGGCATGTTGTGCGGATGAAGGATGACAGATTGCCGAAGATTTTTCTTTTCAGCCAACCATCTATGGCTAAACGGAAAGCAGGTCGCCCCCACCTGGGGTGGGGAGGACGTCATAAAGAAAGATTTAAAGGAAATTGGAACTTCGTGGGCGGGTGTAAAAAGGGATGCTATGAATAGATTGAGATGGAGGAGGAGCATGCGTATCTGTGTTAGCCTCAGGCGGCTTGGTGCTGCGATGAGTTGTTAGTAGTAGTAGTAGTATACTATAAGGGTTTCTAGCTTCAATCTGAAAATATGTGAAAGTTTGAAAAATGATCACGGATGCATGTTCATTTGTTCTGTTTTATTAATTTATTTTTCCAGGATGGTCGTATCGAACTAATAGTCACATAAAATCGAGAAAGAGCTCACTCGAAGGGAAATTACAGTTCTAGTTCTCCATTTTGTGACCAAAACCGATTGGTAGGCAACTAGATTCCCCCTCCCTCCCATGGTCCTTTTTTTTACCAAAGTCATCCGATAAAAATTTCGAGAAAGCCATTTTAATCAGCTTAGTTGAAAGGTCAAGTATCATGCATCTGGGATGACACGACCCTGCAAGTCCATGGAGTCAGACATTGTAAGTTATGAAATTTGTCAAATGTTAACATAAAGTTTTTTGTTGTTGGGAAGTAAACAGACATTTCTGGGAGAGAGTGAATTTTGTGTGGGGGATTTATCAAGGGGAGACGGGAATTTTCCACGGGGGAAATTTTCCAGGGAAGAACTTTAAATTGATATATACACGGGGGAATTTACCGGATTTCTTATACAAAATTATTTTATGTTTTTTTACTTTATCTTTGCAAATTTATTTTAACTTATGGAGATATTCCAGGAAAATTGGCCAGAGATAATTTTCAAAGGAGCGGATATCGTCTGGGGGACTTTTCAGTGAGGGAGGGGAGAGATTTCCTGTGGGATCCACTTTTTTTATGAAGTAAAAAAGCATATGCAACCTACCGCTGCAACCATGATTGCATTATATCAATATATGCAGAGCCTTTGCCAGGGTTGGTGACACACGGAGTATTAAAACACCTCTCCATACTCAAATATAAGCAAAATAGTTGAATCAAAGTTAAAATTTTGATCAAAGTGGGCAGCGGCTGCACTCCAGCTATGGCGCCTGGAGCAGTTTCTCTTGTTGTACCCATCTCCTTTTAATAGTTTTGAATAGATACAATAGGAGCCAATAAGCCTATGGGTGCCGGTGTCTACCCCCCCCCCTGGGAAAACACTCTCTTGGATAATCTCCCCTTACCACAGTTGGTTGGTTTTCCAATCACTTTCAACTTATAAAAAAGGACTAGACCCTTCAATTTCTGGTATAATAAGCACGCTCCAAAGTTTTTATAACCATGAAGGGGAGATGTGGATGAGGAAGGGGCAGTCCCCCTCAAAAACAGAATCTGCTGATTCTGAGGTTTAACATTACTCTTTACTTCCATGATAGCAGCGCAGACCAGAAATGCTCCCAGAAATTATAAGGGAGTAAATATCAATTTTACATTTTTGACGCGTTTTTTAAAGACTTTTTGTGACCCCTGCCCCTGCCCCCATCCAAAAAATAGCCTCCTTTAAACAAAAGTCTCGGTTGCGGCCCTTGGGGGTTATATAACGTATTACAGGTAATTAATTACCATGAAAAAAGTCTTTCTTATTTAGTAACTGAGATAAATGAGCACTTCAACAGGGTATAGACCTTGCTAATCCATCCAATCAACTAGGACAAAAAACAGTACATCTAACTCGATAATCCAAAAATCAAGTCCAAAATAGAGCAAAATCAGCAATAATAAATCTAAGTCATTGTACAAAAACCAAGCCATAGCACCTTCAGTCTATTAGTTTTTAATATTCCCCAAGTAATCACCACATATCCGGGCTCCACAGATGAAAACTCATTACCTATATAGGTTTCGGTGCTTAAATTTCATCATCCAGGCAAAATGAGCGTGCCATGCCATAGAACCATATGGCATACCCCTATGTAGTGACGCCTGTGGAATATCTATGAACAAAACAATACCCCCCCTTCAAAAAAAAAAATATTACTAAAAACATGATTTTTCAAGCTTCCCTCCCGATCACTCATTTAGAACTTAATCAAAGTAAAAACATCCCAACTCTGAAAAGAATATCCTTCATCCAGTACAAATCCCCTAATTGTATAGCCCTAACTGTCAGCCAAAGACATTTCACTTTCAAGCTCAATTTGTACGAACTGATTTCCAAACATCCTATGTTATTCAGAACCTTAATGCGTCGAAACAAACTCTAAATTCCAAAATTATAAAGGGAAGAGAAAAAATACTCATCTAACAAGCTACCTCAAAATATCATTCAAAATATCTTGATAATTTTTATTATACTTAGTTAAAAGCTGATTATATTGAAAACTAAGCTTTTTAAATTGCCAAGCAAGTTTATTGGTGGAAAAAAACCTCTTATGGTGAACTTATTGCTATGTTTTTCACTTCTACTTTCAAATCAATATACTCAGTACAAATTCTCGCATATCTAAATAGATGGGAAAATACGATGAATATGTTATATTCGAATGTATATTACTTTTAGTAAATGGGAAATTAACTATTAAAAAAATCAAAATAATCAGTTTTATTGTATATTTTAAAAGCTAATGTATTATTAGGTGTAATATTAATATCTAAATCTAGAAAATGGTCATAATTACCATTCTCATTGCTGGATTCTACCTTTAACTCTGGCGGGCATATCTTATTTGAAATCTCAAAGAAATCTGCACAATTTATCAGTAGAGATGCCTTATTGAGCCCCATGTGGCACCCCTGCTGCCACCTACAACTTTTTTAACACCATATATTGGCACGAGAACCACGTGGTTTATGGTTTTTGTCAATGAGAATTTGAAAAACATGAATTTTGTCACATTTTATGGTTTGTTTTCTTGGATGGTTATGTGTGTTGGTCGATTTATTTGATGTTTTTCATGGATGTCAACATCAAATTATGGATGTTTTATGGGTTTTTGTCAGTGAGAATTTGAAAAACAGGGACTTTCTCACATTTATGTCTGTTTCATGGATGGTTATGTGTGTTGTTCGATTTATTTGATGTTTCTATGTGTAATAACCTAACCGGGACGAAGGTTGCACATGCGCATTGAATTCTAACGGGAACAATGTTATTGATCTAGGACTCGAGGGGGAAGTGAATTTCCGAGAACTTGATTGCGTAATCGATCGTGAATGTCATGGTGTCCAGAAATAGTATTTGTTGTTGTTGCTCGAGCCAAATGTTATGACTTTCCCGGAAACAGTTAGATCACGTGTTTCCTTCTCAGCCAATCATCGAGTCGGATACATCCTCCTTCTCAGCCAATCAGAGGCCTGCTTACATATTAGCGGCGGTGGGAATATAAGGAACGGGTTTTTTGCTATAGTTTTATTAGTCTGTGAATAGAATTCAAGGAGTGAGAAGAAGAAGAACAGTTTTGACTTTACTCATTTGGATATATATTTGTGATGGCGATGAGTGGAATGTTTACACTATTAGAAGTTGATAGTGGAGTTGATGATAATAGTACAAGAGCACCAAACATTGCGGTGGAAATTACGAAAGGATCGCGGCTTTGTCTGGAATGGGATGCAGTATATGCAAGATATGTGATATCCTTGAGCAAATTTAAAATGGAGGATCAATTATGTTTCGCCGCTAAAGTTGATATAGCACATGTGAATAGACTTCAATGTGCTTTAAGTGCATTGGTGAAACATATTGAAGACAATAAACAGTATCGCTGATTGTACATGCTCTGTATTATTGATGTTGTTGTTGTAATTATTCAATAAAATTGTTTCGAAATCGAAAATGTTCCCTTTCTTTTCTGGCTATGGGGCTAACGAATCAGGGTCAGTCTAGAGTCAGCAGTCAGAGTGAAAGGATTGAAAAATGAATAAATTTGAGAAAGAGAGAACTAGATCAAATCTAGTGTTTATGGTAAAACATTTGATTTTGGATGATGATTTTCTCGAGTTATCTCTTAAACGCAGGATATTCTCTTGTCAGGGAACACTTGACAATATAATGAGGAGTGATTCTCCCCATTGGACTATTGTATGAAACTTTTAAAATGTGATTCAAATGCTTATAGTCAATTTATTGATATATTAATTGGAACAAGGCAGAATCATATTGTGGATATACTTTTGAAAAACATTGCCAATGGATTCAATGTAGATGGCTCCCCCATCATTCGAAAGAGGTAACGTTACAGAGCTACTCCTCTCTCCCACCATTTCCCTCCACCTTGAATTTATCGAACGAAGAGGATCAGTTTCGTTTTAGCTGTGAGCGAGTTGACATCGGAAACCGAAAAATGTTCTATATATGTCCATTGTGCATGTACACTCTTGGCAGTTGGAATCAATGTGAGAATTGTACAATTATTGATGACTATAGTGAAAAGTGTAAATTATGTAATCCTTGTAAATTACATAGAGGCTATGCAGTACAAATTAAAGGATGTAATTCATGTCTTGAGGAGGTGTGTGACTCTCATCCTAGAGGGCACCTGTGCTCCAATTGTCACTATGATAAATGTGATCAGTGGGAGAATACTTACCCCGCTATGATTGGAAAGAATCCCAAACGTGATTTTAGTTTATTTCTACGAGATTGGTATCGTCGTGGATTTAAATTATTCTGGGAAGAGGAATCTGGTCTACGATTCAACTGTTGGGGTAACAAGACAATCTAGTTTCTACGTCATCGTTGTGATGACACCACCTACTATGACTATAAACCAAGTGATTTTTATTTGGCTGTGACGGAATGTGATTCACCATTTGAAAACATTGTATGTGATATTGCTTCAAATAGACAGATTGAAACTCGTGAATTTCATAATATGAATGCAAATAGTATCATTGACTATACAAAGAGATATGACAAGAGTGAAGTTACATTGTACTGTAGAAAATGTGACCCTGACTTTGCAGTCAATCAAGATCAATATACAGTGAATCCAAATGATTTACCAGCATTAGTGGTTCACGACAGTTGCCTATACATCGAAGATGAAGAAAATCTAAAGTGAAGATTTAAAGACATTGTTGTATATATATATGCATTTTATTAATAAACAAATTCACAAACATTTTTTAAGCACTTTACTCTTAGGGCACTGAAATCAATACTATATAGGTCTGAGAGGATATTTTCCGCTAGAAAGTCATTCAGACGTGGATTGTCAACATAAATGTGGAGAAACTGCTTGTAAGTATATAGCCGCGACAATCGGAACACAAATATAGTAGTGCATGGAAGCCACAGCTTTTAGTCGCTAGATCCTGTACCCTCTTCCGATTTTGAATAATAGTTTTCCCACTGCTCTCAATATAGTTGCTGATGTGAGGTGTGTAGAATGTATAGGGTAGACCAAGAGGATCAAAAAATTCAATCGTCTTCATTGTTTGAAAGATGCACAACCAATGACCCGTCAGCACAGTCGACGGACTGCTATTAACAATAATCAAGGTATTGTTCGCGCTTTGAATTTTTCCAAGATAGTCTGAGGGTAGACAATAGGATTTGTACTGGGACATGTAGGGGTCCATATTAAATACATTGATTATTTGACTGGTGTTCATGGCGTCAAGTCTAGTAGAACACTGCCTTCGGGAGTGATTTCCCAATAGGTTCATATTGATTTAGTGAGATTAGGGCAATACTCTCAGCCAATGGTCGGTAAATGTACACTCTAAACGCACACTCCCCGTACGTACTATACTCGTATCCTGTGTACCCGACAAATCCAGTACAATGATACCATGTGTTTTAGCAAACATATCTTCGGTTATACCATTTTCAAATAGTTGCGAATCGTGATCTAGGGTTTGCATGGTCAACTCGTACAATGTTCTATAGGATTTATCAAAAGATAGATTGTAGAGTGGGATACCGTTTACTTTGCACACACAAGAGATGAAAGTCCAAACATCTCGAATTTATGTGGGCATTCAGTCCATGATCCTATTGCACTGGCGCTTTTTACAAATGCCAAAGCCAATTTCGAGGGGATTTCGCCATTGATAAAGGACGAATCGGTGAAGGTGCGTGAGCCCATTGCAATATGACGTTGATTGGTGATTGTATGAGGAACAAGTAGTTTAATATTGTTGCCATTGGCTCTCAGTTTTTCCACGGCCAAAGCAACAGAACTCATAACCTGCTGTTTGCGTACATGAAGTATTGCCGAGGTGAGGGAGAGAGACTTACATCAGGATTGGCAGCAAGTTCCTTTCTCAATATGAAATTGGAGGGTGCAAGCGTCAATTTTATATCCACTTTAACATTGGGCGGCAGCCATTGGGGTATATTAAATATTTCATGATATATTTAACCTAACCCAAGCACTAACTCAACCTCAACTAACCCATAGCAGTGACGACAACTATTCTTTTTCCACCGCCGCTCCCGGGGGGGGGGGGTGGGGGGGGTGGTGGGGGTCCCTTCCCGCGGCCGCCCAGGGGTGGGGGTTTCTGTGTGGGGGGGGGGGGGTGGGGGGGGGGGGGTTGGGGGGGGGGGGGGGGGGGGTGGGGGGTGGGGTGGGGGGGGGGGTCCCGCCCGTGGCCGGCCGGCCTTCGGCCCCGCGGTCCCCGGGGGGGGGGGGGATCCCACACACCTTTAAATTCATAATGCTCAACTGTGCTACTACTAGTTCCCTGAGTGTGTGTATTTTCTGTGTTTTTGTTGTACAAAAAGTGTTGTTGTATAGAAAGTGTTTAAGTTGACAAAAAAAACACTTTTTGTCCATCATCAACTTAAACACTTTTCTGTACAACACTTTTTTTTGTCAACTTAAACACTTTTCTATACAACAACACTTTTTGTACAACAAAAACACAGAAAATACACACACTCAGGAACTAGTAGTAGCACAGTTGAGCATTATGAATTTAAAGGTGTGTGGGATCCCCCCCCCCCCCCGGGGACCGCGGGGCCGAAGGCCGGCCGGCCGTGGGCGGGACCCCCCCCCCCCCCCCCCCACCCCCCCCCCCCCCCTGGGCGGCCGCGCGGGAAGGGACCCCCCACCCCCCTCCCCCCCCCGGGAGCGGCGGTGGAAAAAGAATAGTTGTCGTCACTGCTATGGGTTAGTTGTTTTTAGTTTGAGGTTGAGTTAGTGCTTGGGTTAGGTTAAATATATCATGAAATATTTAATATACCCCAATGGCTGCCGCCCAATGTTAAAGTGGATATATAAAAATTGACGCTTGCACCCTCCAATTTCATATTAAGAAAGGAAACTTGCTGCCAATCCTGATGTAAGTCTCTCCCTCACCTCGGCAATACTTCATGTACGCAAACAGCAGGTTATGAGTTCTGTTGCTTTGGCCGTGGAAAAACTGAGAGCCAATGGCAACAATATTAAACTACTTGTTCCTCATACAATCACCAATCAACGTCATATTGCAATGGGCTCACGCACCTTCACCGATTCGTCCTTTATCAATGGCGAAATCCCCTCGAAATTGGCTTTGGCATTTGTAAAAAGCGCCAGTGCAATAGGATCATGGACTGAATGCCCACATAAATTCGAGACATTTGGACTTTCATCTCTTGTGTGCAAGTAAACGGTATCCCACTCTACAATCTATCTTTTGATAAATCCTATAGAACATTGTACGAGTTGACCATGCAAACCCTAGATCACGATTCGCAACTATTTGAAAATGGTATAACCGAAGATATGTTTGCTAAAACACATGGTATCATTGTACTGGATTTGTCGGGTACACAGGATATGAGTATAGTACGTACGGGGAGTGTGCGTTTAGAGTGTACATTTACCGACCCATTGGCTGAGAGTATTGCCCTAATCTCACTAAATCAATATGAAACCTATTGGGAAATCACTCCCGAAGGCAGTGTTCTACTAGACTTGACGCCATGAACACCAGTCAAATAATCAATGTATTTAATATGGACCCCTACATGTCCCAGTACAAATCCTATTGTCTACCCTCAGACTATCTGGGAAAAATTCAAAGCGCGAACAATACCTTGATTATTGTTAATAGCAGTCCGTCGACTGTGCTGACGGGTCATTGGTTGTGCATCTTTCAAACAATGAAGACGATTGAATTTTTTGATCCTCTTGGTCTACCCTATACATTCTACACACTAGTCATCAGCAACTATATTGAGAGCAGTGGGAAAACTATTATTCAAAATCGGAAGAGGGTACAGGATCTAGCGACTAAAGCTGTGGCTTCCATGCACTACTATATTTTGTGTTCCGATGTCGCGGCTATACTTACAAGCAGTTTCTCCACATTTATGTTGACAATCCACGTCTGAATGACTTTCTAGTGGAAAATATCCTCTCAGACCTCTATATAGTATTGATTTCAGTGCCCTAAGAGTAAAGTGCTTAAAAGATGTTTGTGAATTTTGTTTATTAATAAAATGCATATATATATACAAACAATGTCTTTAAATCTTCACTTTAGATTTCTTCATCTTCGATGTATAGGCAACTGTCGTGAACCACTAATGCTGGTAAATCATTTGGATTCACTGTATATTGATCTTGATTGACTGCAAGTCAGGGTCACATTTTCTACAGTACAATGTAACTTCACTCTTGTCATATCTCTTTGTATAGTCAATGATACTATTTGCATTCATATTATGAAATTCACGAGTTTCAATCTATCTATTTGAAGCAATATCACATACAATGTTTTCAAATGGTGAATCACATTCCGTCACAGCCAAATAAAAATCACTTGGTTTATAGTCATAGTAGGTGGTGTCATCACAACGATGACGTAGAAACCAGATTGTCTTGTTACCCCAACAGTTGAATCGTAGACCAGATTCCTCTTCCCAGAATAATTTAAATCCACGACGATACCAATCTCGTAGAAATAAACTAAAATCACGTTTGGGATTCTTTCCAATCATAGCGGGGTAAGTATTCTCCCACTGATCACATTTATCATAGTGACAATTGGAGCACAGGTGCCCTCTAGGATGAGAGTCACACACCTCCTCAAGACATGAATTACATCCTTTAATTTGTACTGCATAGCCTCTATGTAATTTACAAGGATTACATAATTTACACTTTTCACTATAGTCATCAATAATTGTACAATTCTCACATTGATTCCAACTGCCAAGAGTGCACATGCACAATGGACATATATAGAACATTTTTTCGGTTTCCGATGTCAACTCGCTCACAGCTAAAACGAAACTGATCCTCTTCGTTCGATAAATTCAAGGTGGAGGGAAATGGTGGGAGAGAGGAGTAGCTCTGTAACGTTACCTCTTTCGAATGATGGGGGAGCCATCTACATTGAATCCATTGGCAATGTTTTCAAAAGTATATCCACAATATGATTCTGCCTTGTTCCAATTAATATATCAATAAATTGACTATAAAGCATTTGAATCACATTTTAAAAGTTTCATACAATAGTCCAATAGGGGAGAATCACTCCTCATTATATTGTCAAGTGTTCCCTGACAAGAGAATATCCTGCGTTTAAGAGATAACTCGAGAAAATCATCATCCAAAATCAAATGTTTTACCATAAACACTAGATTTGATCTAATTCTCTCTTTCTCAAATTTATTCATTTTTCAATCCTTTCACTCTGACTGCTGACTCTAGACTGACCCTGATTCGTTAGCCCCATAGCCAGAAAAGAAAGGGAACATTTTCGATTCGAAACAATTTTATTGAATAATTACAACAACAACATCAATAATACAGAGCATGTACAATCAGCGATACTGTTTATTGTCTTCAATATGTTTCACCAATGCACTTAAAGCACATTGAAGTCTATTCACATGTGCTATATCAACTTTAGCGGCGAAACATAATTGATCCTCCATTTTAAATTTGCTCAAGGATATCACATATCTTGCATATACTGCATCCCATTCCAGACAAAGCCGCGATCCTTTCGTAATTTCCACCGCAATGTTTGGTGCTCTTGTACTATTATCATCAACTCCACTATCAACTTCTAATAGTGTAAACATTCCACTCATCGCCATCACAAATATATATCCAAATGAGTAAAGTCAAAACTGTTCTTCTTCTTCTCACTCCTTGAATTCTATTCACAGACTAATAAAACTATAGCAAAAAAACCCGTTCCTTATATTCCCACCGCCGCTAATATGTAAGCAGGCCTCTGATTGGCTGAGAAGGAGGATGTATCTGACTCGATGATTGGCTGAGAAGAAACACGTGATCTAACTGTTTCCGGGAAAGTCATAACATTTGGCTCGAGCAACAACAACAAATACTATTTCTGGACACCATGACATTCACGATCGATTACGCAATCAAGTTCTCGGAAATTCACTTCCCCCTCGAGTCCTAGATCAATAACATTGTCCCCGTTAGAATTCAATGCGCATGTGCAACCTTCGTCCCGGTTAGGTTATTACACATAGAAACATCAAATAAATCGAACAACACACATAACCATCCATGAAAACAGACATAAATGTGAGAAAGTCCCTGTTTTTCAAATTCTCACTGACAAAAACCATAAAACATCTATAATTTGATGTTGACATCCATGAAAAACATCAAATAAATCGACCAACACACATAACCATCCAAGAAAACAACCATAAATGTGACAAAATTCATGTTTTTCAAATTCTCATTGACAAAAAAACCGTAAACCACGTGGTTCTCGTGCCAATATATGGTGTTAAAAAAGTTGTAGGTGGCAGCAGGGGTGCCACATGGGGCTCAATAAGGCATCTCTACTACTTGACCTTGTCGGATATACACGACATTGCATTCTTTTCCACTCTCACAGTATAATTTCTATACTGTAGAGAGCGAATTGCAAGCACTTGTGCTCTCGGCACTAGGCTACTTTCTACACAGTCTCTGTACACACTCATGTTGAAATTGCTCTTTACAAAATGTGTAGGCACCCCTTTACACGCCTTCTTTTCTTCCCCACTATGAGTTTTCCACGCAATAAACTTTGGGACCCGGGAAAACACCCCCTGGATATCAAATCACTCCCCGTCTCTGATTTTAATTTTAATAGTTGGTTGGGGGCTTGACGTTTCACCAACTCGGGGTAGAGCGATGGATTCCAGTTGGTGAAATCCATCCGTGAGCTGATGTGTTCCCCCTTTTCTAAATCACCCAATAAATCCAATTCAGTCCCATTTACCTTTAACAGCAGAGAATCTGTATCACCATAGTAAACTTGAACCTCCCCCTCCCGTGGCCATTGCACCTTGCACACATTGTAAAAGAACAACAACATGAGCTTTTTTGAAATTTCTAGTACTGAACTGCCGCCTGCAATATTCTTGTTCAGTACCACATTTCGCTTTCGCATGTGTAGAAGAACCATGCCGGCCTCTATGCTCGTGAACGATGTAAAATTGGGGTCGGCAATAATTCGTGCACACTCTAGAGGGTCAGTCACGACGTCGCAGCGAGATCTATTACGAACGCTTTCACACATTTTGCCAAAACGCTGAATTTAGGATGAGCTTATACATTTCCTTCTCCACCTTTGAATTTGCCTTAGAGCGTTTATCGACAAAGGTGTCGATAAACGTTTTCAAGTAGGGTCGCTGATTGAACTGCAGGACCCTGTGTATTTTAGTGATCATGAAACCATTGCTCACCATCCAGTGCAAAAGCACATGGTGAACAACGATATTCTCTTTAGGGTCCAAATCAGCAATCAGTTTCTGTTTAGAGGGAGTCCAGTGCATCCCCATATCCTCAACCAATGAACGATTGTAGGGGCTCAGAGAGTCCCTGCTCACCGGCCGATTGATACAGGGAAAGACAAAATCTTTGACTGAGTCGTGAAGCGCCAGCGGAATGTGACCATCAACTTCAAAGAACCATCCTTGTGGCCCATTGTCCTCGACGGTGGTAATGTCGGGGAACTCACAAGGATTCTCAAGCCATTGATAGTTCCCACACGGCAAAGAGTAGTGTGACATTGCCGAGGGGTACAACGAGTTCATGTCCAAGAACACTGCATTTGACTTTGCACCGGTGCTTTGTCCGCTCGGATCGGTTGATAAGACGCGGTCCCCATGAAAAACATACCCTCCCCACATTGAACGCTCTACAAAAAGGTGCTGATCTACGTCGGTGATTAGGTCTATTTCCTCCCTACTAATTTTTAAAATCAAATCCATTACTAAATGGGGTGTAGAAAAATAATATCCTATATCTAACCCGAACTCTGAATAGATCTGGTCTGTGTTCTTACAGATTATATCCAACAGAGTTAGAACGTCACTGGCCAAGTACAGTCTACAATAATCCCACCCATTTTTACAATCCCCCTTGGACCACACCTTCTTGGCAAACTCATACTCCTCGGCTGTGCATTCACTGTTGGTCAGTGAATTGTAAAAAAGCTTCAATTGGAGGTAGTTTCTCCTCACTTAAGCGTGCGCCAGAACAGTAATAGTCGTATGCATATATACCTTTGCAGGTCAACAGGTCATACATTTCACTGTCTGGAAAGTGCTGTTAAGCAAGGGAAAGCTATCAAAATTGTCGCTTTTCTGCACTTGAATCAATTGACTCAATGCCTTGGGGAAAAAACTAAAGGAATCTAAAAACCTGATTTTATTCCAGCACATATGCCCATTATCCACTACCTGCCATTTCAGCTCAAGAAGCAATAACTTCTCGGCTGATTTGGGAATAATGTTGTAGGTAAATGAACTATTTACCCATGGACAATCTACTCCCCCTCCCTCCCTATGCATACGTGCCAGTGCCGGTAAAATAAATTTTAAGTCATAATTGGAATTATGAATAAAAACAGGGATAAAAAACTGCTGGCTAACATTTAAATTACACGATTGATGCGCAACCCCTCTAAAATTACTACCCCCCGAGGATATTTCCTGCCACAAGTGATTATGATCTCTAACTTTCCCCCTCCCCCCACGTTTCCCTTTAGTCCCCTTATCCACCTCTGCAAACTCCCCCTTACAAACCCAACATATTTTTTGTTTTTTAATCGCGAGACGATCCTCTGCAGACAACACCATTGGATAATGGGTATTTCTCAAACGAGAAATAGCACCATTAGCCGTGCCAATCAGTTTAGTCAATGCCTTGTCCATGCACTCCCGCTCATCCAATGTTTTACTATTTCTAACAACCGCATGGTGTTAGAACTGTCTCTTTGCGCGTGGGCGTAGGACACTGCAATGGCCTGGTGTTCTTTGACTCGGTTTGGATATTGGGGGTCATTCACCTCCACCAGCTTAGCTTCACAATCCAAAGATATTTTGTTGCACTGGAGAAGGGTGTTTTGGAAATTTTTAAAACGTAGAATGGCCCTATCCCCTGAAAAAAACCGTTTCCACTGTCTGGTAGCCATGCCGTCTACAATGCTTCATATGATTCCGTAGTTTTATATCACTACGGAATCTAGAGAGGCATGTTGGACAGTAGAAACATTCTCCCCTAAGCTTACCCTCCCCCAGAACTCTACTAATGTCAGTGATAGGGTTAAAATGACCGATTGTGTTCGGTTGACTAGGTGGCGTGTAAAGCAACCAAACCCAGTGTTTAACCAAATCAACTGAGGGACCCCTTACAGGGAAGACCACCCCCTTCTTTTTTAAACGAACCCCATCTTCAAATTCAGTTTCATACTGTACCACAGTAACGCCGATATTTAAGTGGGCATTAGCCCTTTCAAAAATATCAATAGATCGAAGCGTTACTGGTATTTCCCCTCTAAACATGAAAAATCTACAATGGGAAAACTGGATCCCTCCTTCCCATGTACAGCCCAGTGATCTAAATTCTTCTTGGTAGCGTCCCGAGCTAGAGGCTCGTATGCTGATATGAGGAAAGCATATCTGAAACACATATGACCTGTTTCAAAACAAATCCGCTGGACACCACGACAACCTACTAGATCTGGATTATAATTTAAAATAGTATCCCTTTCAGAACTAGCCCCCCTCTTAAAATAAAATCTTTCTTAAATTTGCATATATTTACGCTTAAATTTTCAACAAAAAGAACTACTGAGCCACTCCCATTTTCGTTAAAGTTCTCGAGATGCGTTATAATTTGATCCACCCAATCTATGAAAACTCCCTCAAAATTTTCTAAATTTGAATAAACCAAACGCATCTCGGAATGTATAAAATGATAGTAAACCTCGCTTTTTCCCTCATTCAAATAAAAAACCTTTAAAACAATGGCCACCTTAATTGAATTCCTCCCCACAACTGAATTTGAATCTCCAGTAGTGCACGAATTTTTTCTACATAGGCATGCACAATTTCTACAGGGTCATAGACAAATTTTCCCGCCATAAGTATATTAAAAGGATCCCCAAACGTTGCAATGAAAACAACTATATTATTTAAAATTCTGTTGGACAGCTGAGAAAGTCTGGGAGAGTTGTACCCTCCTCTCCCTCTTGTATATTACCCCCTCCCCCAAGCTGTTCAACAATAACTGGCGAATGCTCCACTTCAGTTGTTCGAAGCGGAGTCGTTAGGGTATCGGAGGTTGGAGGGTTCCCTGTTAATTCCCGGGTGAAATCGTCTAAAATTTGCAATGTGTTTGGACTCAAGTCTACCAGCTCAACTGCGCTATAATCAACATTTAAAAAAAAAAAATCACCTAAAAAGTCGTCAATATTCTGGAATTTGATGTAAATCATCCCATAGTGAATTGTTGGGGTAAATCATCCATACGAATTGTGCCTCCTCTCCTTCCTTCTCCAACTGACGAGCAGGGGGGAGATGGTGAGTATGGAACCAGGACAACCTGTAAATGAAAAAATAACTTATTTTCAAAGTGTTCAAATCATCCCTACAGTTAAAATTTGGATTATTATTGCTTAATAACAATTGGTTAATTCAACTGAAAGTTCCAACTTAAGATATGACATGGAAGGCGACAATTTGGTCGTTTGTTTTCAAAGTGTTAAAATTTTTTTTTTCGGCGCTCCCCCCAGCGCCCCCCCCCCCCCCCTAACCTTGCCCCACAGCGCTTCCCGGACCATCCGTGGCGCTTTTCGGAGCCACAGCGCATCCCTGTGGCACTTCCCTGACCCGTGGCGCATCCCCCCCCCCCCCGGCGCTTCCCTAACTCGTGGCGCATCCCCCCGGCGCTTCCCTAACCATGCCCCCACACCACTCCCCGGACCCATCGGCGCATTCCGGGCTCCGGTTATTTACATAATGTCCCAAAAAACCGTATTGTTAGGCGGCATAAGTCGTTTCGCCTACTCCCCGTACAGGTTGTCTATGACTCCAAATGAGCCTAGATTATTTTTAATCTCGTGTCTGCTCTGTTTCCAAGCGTATTCTCTGGGAAACAGTACAATTAAATTCGAGAACCGTTAATTCTTATTTAGGAATGTCTCTCCATCACTAAAATATTGGCAAGACTTTGTAAGATTGAAAGTTATTTTAAAATATCCTTGCGCAAATTACGGGATTCATATGTGACAAATAGATAAATGTGAATAATCTCACTCAGTTCCTTCTCTTGAAAACTATGTGATAATCAATTGTGAAAAATATGGGGATTTTGAGTTTCAAATGGTGAGCATTAATTGAAATTACCTAAAAATATTCGCTTATGAGATATCGAAGCGATAGCAAAGATTAGAAAAGAGCGGTTTCTTTGCAAAAAATTACATTTAGATATCTCCGAGGGAGGGGGGAGCAGAGAAAAGAGTGGTTTCATTGTAAAAAATTACATTTAGATATCTCCGAGGGAGATAAATTTAAAACAATGGTTGGGGGGGGTGGTGAGGGGTTAATATCTCACAGAGATAAGTTTATATTGGGATTGAAAAGGACTAAAAGTTGGAAGAAATAGAAAGGTAGGAAAAAATGCTTACAGGTTTATATCCCGGCTGCACTTGGGCATCCGAAGGACCAGGTAGTGCATGCTGGAGGGCCACTTCCTGACCTTGAATAAGTGGGGCAGCTCTTGAAGGCCCAGGCAACGTATGATGGAAGGTGGACGGACCGGCGGCAGTACATTCTTGTACAGATGATTGCACTTGTTTTGGAGGCTTCGGCCAGCTACCATATTGCCGGACAGTAGCCTTCGCATGGCCCGCATTATTAACCCTCGCTTTCTTGGAAGAAGGGGGCACGCATTCTTCACAATTTGCCTTAAAAAAGAAGAGAAAAAATTAGTATCTAAATAATTTGCCCCTTTTTTACAGAAAGAAAGTTATTAACTATAATTTTGTCTAGAAAAGGCATTTATCACTAAGAAAGCACAACGTAAAAAATTTCGTGAAATATACTAATTGCATCCTTTTTTGAATCTGAGAATTACGACTC
Organism: Artemia sinica; assembly: GCA_027921565.1. Lineage (NCBI taxonomy): Eukaryota > Metazoa > Arthropoda > Branchiopoda > Anostraca > Artemiidae > Artemia > Artemia sinica. The sequence continues at coordinate 60,372 of JAPEVW010000491.1, read as the reverse complement.
ACTGAGCCATTCAAAAGCCGGCCTAGTTTGTATATTTATCACACCCCCAGAAAAAAAAACAGCCCACGGAAAATAACCCCCACGGAAAATATCCCTGAGAAAAGACATGGAAAAATATCCCCTCCCCCCACCGAAAGATATCGCATCCTTTTGAATCTGAGAATTACGACTCACTGAGCCGTTCAAAAGCCGGCCTAGTTTGTATATTTATCACACCCCCAGAAAAAAAACAGCCCACGGAAAATAACCCCCACGGAAAATACCCCTGAGAAAAGACATTGGAAAAAATATCCCCTCCCCCCCCCCCCCCATCGAAAGATATCGCGTCCTTTTGAATCTGAGAATTACGACTCACTGAGCCGTTCAAAAGCAGGCCTAGTTTGTATATTTATCACACCTCCAGAAAAAAAAAAACACCCCGAGGAAAATAACCCCCACGGAAAATATCCCTGAGAAAAGACATGGAAAAAATATCCCCTCCCTCCACCGAAAGATAAGGTAAAAATGCTATTCAATTTACGCATAATAAAGCAATGTATCTTTTTCTTAAACCCACTCCCCTTACTTTTCACGCGAAGAAGCAGTTTGTTTTCACCTTACAATGGAGGTGTTAGACATGAGGCATTGTCAAACCCCCCCCCCCCCCCTTTCACCAATGTCCTAAAAATATTGTTAGGCATTAATTTTGGAAATAACTCATTTCCATGCTTCCATAGCACATAGAATTACGCAAAGCCTGTAAGCACACAAGGTTAATTAACAATAATGTCTCTTTTCACGCGAAACTAACTTTCTCAGAGAAACCCTTTGGTTAAGCCGCTATCCAAATTCTTGTATATTTATCAAAGCCGGATGTACTTTAAAGGGGTGTCAGTAATTATCAGATATTTAAATCATTGCGAGAAATCTGTAAGTCAAGCCATATCGGACAGTATATTAAGGGAATGACAGAAAGTTGACAGTTGCTTTTAGATAAGATACGGAATTTATCAAAAACAGAATTAAGGTCGTAAACAGAGGGGGGAGGAAGGATGGGGTTTACGTAACGAAAAAAGAGCGTATTTTACACTTTTTATCGAGTATAAACATCATATAGGGACGTTTGTAGGGGGGGGGGGGGGGTTACCCGAATATGGTAGAGGGTGACCACGGAAAACAATTTTATTTTGAAAATAAAAAATGAAAACAGAACTTACATTGCTAATTGTGGATGCCAAGGCTTCAAGTTCATCAATAATATCCATTTTAGTTGCTTACACGGTGTCAAAATACTTTCTGATAATTTAATCACATTGCATGTCCGTTATATACGAAATCTCAAGGGTGAATTGTTATGTAACGGGGAAAATCATATGTAAGCACGTCTCTGATTGGCTGAGAAGGAGGATGTATCCGACTCGATGATTGGCTGAGAAGGAAACACGTGATCTAACTGTTTCCGGGAAAGTCATAACATTTGGCTCGAGCAACAACAACAAATACTATTTCTGGACACCATGACATTCACGATCGATTACGCAATCAAGTTCTCGGAAATTCACTTCCCCCTCGAGTCCTAGATCAATAACATTGTCCCCGTTAGAATTCAATGCGCATGTGCAACCTTCGTCCCGTTTAGGTTATTACACATAGAAACATCAAATAAATCGAACAACACACATAACCATCCATGAAAACAGACATAAATGTGAGAAAGTCCCTGTTTTTCAAATTCTCACTGACAAAACCATAAAACATCCATAATTTGATGTTGACATCCATGAAAAAACATCAAATAAATCGACCAACACACATAACCATCCAAGAAAACAACCATAAATGTGACAAAATTCATGTTTTTCAAATTCTCATTGACAAAAACCATAAACCACGTGGTTCTCGTGCCAATATATGGTGTTAAAAAAGTTGTAGGTGGCAGCAGGGGTGCCACATGGGGCTCAATAAGGCATCTCTACTTTTATCACCAGAATTTATCGACTGGTCATCTAAATATCTTTTATTATTCGAAAGCAAATATTTTAGACTTGGGTTCTTTTTATCAATCATAAATTCATATTCTAAATAGCTTATAAATAGTTCTGCTATAAATGGACTAGCATTACTCCCTATAGAGATTCCAGTACTTTGATTATGTAGGTTACCGGTAAATTTTATAAAAGCATTAAATGAAATACATTCTAGTAGATCATAAATCACACCTAAGTTATAACATCTTGAACTAGTGGTACTGTTTAAGTAATTAGTCCATCTCGCCTTCTTATTATACGTATCAATTTTTAAAAAAGCCAAATTAGACAATAGAAAAGCCTTCTAATAATCTTTTTTAAGTTTACTAATACTAAATTAATTGGTAGAATCGTATATAACGCAGTAAATCATAATGAGTCCCACTCTATTGGCTGAAACTAAAGCCAGAGAATCTATTACTTGCAATGAATTATTAACAGTTTAATATGGATTAAACTTTTTATCGCCACCTTCCCCTCGTCTCTTCCTTAGAACTAATTATTTATTTATCTGAAGCTTCAAGGAGAGCTGAGTTGTTTTGGTATGAAAATGCACCCTTTGAGATATTTCCTTCCTTCCCTAACTACAAAAGGATCAGGGAAACCCATTATAGAAGTTTATTTGCCTTTTCAATTTTTTTTTTCAATTTTTCCATTGCTTACAATGTTTTTAATGCTTGCTATTTAAAACATACCAATATTTGTCATGGTTTTTTTTTTTGCAGGGAGAGGGAAAATTGTCTAGGGGAATTTCCCGTGGAGAGAAAATTTTTGGAAGAATTTTCTTTCAACGGGGATCAAATTGTCTAACAAGATCTTCCCATGGTAAAATGTAGGTAATATCCACAAGGATGCTACAAGGTGACATCTCCCTTCTTATTGGACAAAATGTTTCTAGCGTTTATTTTAATCTATTAACTGAATTGATTTGCTTCATAATGCAGGGATATAGTAAGATACTAAAGATAACGTTTGGTAAGATACCAAAAAGGGGACGTTTCAATTGCCTAATTTTCTAAGCAAGGATGAGCCTTCAGATGAAAACTAAATGAGCTTTTGGGACTTGTTGTATAATTCTTATTAGTACCCAGTATGCATTCAGTCTAAGCCTTTTAGACTGAGAAAAATATAGAAATTGCAAAAGAGCTGCTCTTACTTTTTATTGACTTTAAACAGGCCTTCGATTTAATATGGCGCAACGGGCTTTGGCACAAAATTCTGAATTATGGAGTCCCCAAAAACATGGTAACGTTGATCAAAGATATGTATTTGAACTTCTTTAGCCAGGTTCGGACCCCTGAGGGATTGACAGAAGAGTTCCAGACGGCAGCAGGTGTTCTTTAGGGCTGTCTCCTATCCCCTCATCTATTTAATCAGTTTCTAAATGCAGCTTTATCACTTGCTAAAAACCACACACAGTGCATCCATTGGAGGAAAAACTTGTTGATAAATTAGTGTACGCAGAAGACATCAGGAAAATTAACAGTAATAAACATCAAATCCAAACAGACACTAACGAGATAGTGTCAGCAACCTAATCCCTTGGTATGGTTGTCAACAAAACAAAAACGAAAGTCATTCGGTTATTCAGTTACTCTGCAACCAGAACCATACAGCTAACCATAAAAGGACAGCAAATTGAAAATGTAGAATCTTTTGTCTACCTCGGCAGTCTTTTCACCTCTAATAATTATTGCTCAAAATCAATTAGGTGTAGACTGAGCCTTGCAACCAGCAGCTTCAAGAGCCTATCATCAATTTGGAAAAGTAAATCACTATCAAAATCGTTGAAGGTCTGGCTCTTTAACTCTCTCATAATCCCCATTGCTATGTATGCAAGTGACACATGGTCAATTAAAGCTGATGACGAATGGCGAATGTCTGCATTTGTATTAAAATGTCTCCATCGCATAGCAGGGATCACCTACATCAATCGAGTATCGTTGTTATGAATCATGGTACATAGTTGTGAATCATGATCTAGGTATTGCATGTTCAACTCATACAGAGTTTTAGAGGATTTTTTTTTGTCAAACGATAGAGTGCACAAAGGAATTCCATTCACTTTGTGCACAAGACTAGATAGAAAAAAAAAATTAAAATCATGGGGAGATGCAGTCCAGGATCCAACTGCACTGGCACTCTTCACAAAGGCCCAAAGCGAGTTTTTATGGGATTTCTCTTTATTGATAAATGATGAATCAGTAAAAATGCGAGAGCCAGTGGCAATGTGACGTTGATTGGTGATCGTATTGGGGAAAAGAACCTTAATATTGTTACCATTTGCTCTTAGCTTTTCCTCTGCCAATGCAACAGAGCTCATAACCTGTTGTTTTCGAACATAAAGAATTGTGCTGAAGTGATAATGACATTTGTATCAGGTGATGTAGTAAGTGTTTTTCAAAAAATGAAATTCGATGGAGCTAGTTATAACTTTGTGTCAATCTTTATACTGGGAGGCAACCATTGGGATATATTGAATATCTCATATTTAATTTACAATCTAGATGATACTCCTGGGTCACTGCAGCTGTTAGCTCACCGTCAGTATCAACACCTGATATATATTCATAGCCCAATGACTGTCCTCTCAACTCCTTATACGCCCTTTGATGTCATCATCATAAATTGTATGTAGCTTGCATAAATTGATAAATTATTGCTAGTGCTCACCAATTTTCCATTTATGAATACATTAATTTGTTTGAACAAGTTGTGTAGGATACAGTTTTCATAGGACAGGCCATCGGCAGCAGTGGGAGTTGTATTGTCTGACTTTATCTTCACCACAACATTCAAATCGATAAATGTTGATGATAAATCAATGAAGTAGTCTTCATTGGAAAATATCTGAAAGTGTATATATTTCCTGAGAGAGGTTGTTGAGGATGAAATTGTTCATAGTGGCCATACTTGACCCTAACATAAATATTTCCAGCATTGAATAGATTCTATGAGGAGGTGATTGATGTTTGCGATTCTTTTGGGGGAAATAGGTCCTCTTAAGAGAAGAAATCCCTCTTTGATCTAACGATTTTTTTCTTCTTCCTCTTATTGGTCTTCTTCCTTTTATTCCTTAAAGTCGTTATTGATGTCTTTCGCTTCCCACCTGGGTAGAGAATGATGAGTGAGTGATGACCACGCACCCTTTTTAATCCCCTCCCATTTTGCTGAAATTTTAATTGCTCACCAACGGATCTTCTGAAGATCTAATATTTTCTTTAAAACTCTCTTTGAAATTTTTACCCGACCCCAGTCCTGTATTGTTGAGGCAGAAAAATTTGATGCAGCAGGTACAAGATATTTTCTAGCAAGGGGTAGTGCAGAACGAAATAACCTAGCAACCCAGCTACCAAGACCATAGCCAGACATTGTAGTACGCCCCTTGTAATAGTCCAATCTATAACCTATTTGACTAGTACTCAGAGTACCAACATAGAAGTCGATATCAGGACAGACAAATGGAATTATTCAATTGTTCATCTTAGGCAGTGACGATGGGTTGAAAATGACATGTAATCACAGCCAAACCTTTTGATATTGCTAGAGGATCACCTAATTCAGTTCTTAGTGTTAACTGACAGCGTTCCAGATATGAAGTGTTTACGGGCACATAGTGAAGATGCTTTATATTATAGAGATTAATATGATCTTGATAGGTTTTTCGTTCAAAAACTCGTAGGAGATGAACATTTGAATTACCGCCTCTCGACGATTCAACAAAAGAGGCATATAGAAATATACAAGTGCCCGAGGAGAAGGCTGGTGGATACTCAGCGGAAATAACATTAGTGCTTCTGTCACTTATACCATTGATTGTATGAAGTTAAAAGCCAAGAACATCTGTTAGATTATCATTGAGAATGACCTTTTCATTGGCAATGGGTGAACTAATATAGATCTTCCTTTCTTCCTTTGAAAGGATCTTTTTTTGCGAGCGGTTCTTTTATTGATAGAACGACACAAATCATTCATAGAACTGAGTTCCTCGTAGGGTAATTCAACATACGGATAATTTAACCGATTCAACTTTTTATTTTGATGTTGATCAACTGCGGGTGGTGGCCAATCATAGGGTCTAATTTTTATATCATATATGCGATCTTTTCTCATGATATCATAGGTATTCTTCTCACAGGATATCATAGGTATTCTTAGAGGCATCCTTCAATAGGTGTCTAAAGGCCGCAATAAAAAATGCATACTTGAAACACTAGCTTCGCATCGAAATAAATTTTTTGTATTCCCTGAAAACCCTGTAAATCTGAATGATATTTTAAAACTATAGAAGCCGGCCCCTCCCCACCACCTCTTAAAATAAAATCTTTTTTTAAATCCACAAATATTAACACTCAAATTTTCAATAAATAAAACAACTAACCACTACTCCCCTCGTTATAATTATCCAGTTGTTTAAGATGCTGCTTACCCAATCTAGAAAAAACCTCCTCACAATTTGCCAAATGCGAGAAAATTGCTAACATTTCTTTATGTAAGTATTTTGAGTTAAGTTCGCTCACATTTTCATTTAAAAAAAATATATATTCAGTGCTATTGATGCTTTTAAACCGTCTCTTCCTCCCACACCCGCATCTGTTGTTCAAGAAGGGCTCCAATCTTGTTAACATAAGAATCTGTGATAGCCAGTGGGTCTGTTACTATACCCCTGACATTAAAGAATAAATGGGTCACCGAAAGCGGCCGTATAGACATTAGTATGATGCAAGGTAGAGTTAGATAAGAAAAAATCTGGTAGTATAAATGCTGGTGGGGGTAATGTTTCACTACTCTCGTCAGCCTCAATAGTTAAGGGTGGCATAAAATCTTCAATAGCACCCCCACCACCACCATTTTGTTCAATTGCATTAGTTGGGTTTGGGGTGAAATTGCCCAATTCACTGAGGATACCTTCCACGGTATTTGAGGATAGTTGATCTAGCCAGCCTGCATGGTCTTGTGACGGAATTTGATTATGTCTATTAGCATGAGAACCCGGTTTATATACACTTGTGGGGCTATCCCTCAAATATCCATTTATAAAAATATTTGTCCATTCCGGGTTCTCAGTCATATCTTTATCACAACTTAAATCATCTAGACTAGCTATAACACCAAAAAAGATTGTTTAAGAAACCCTTCTGCCACTCTAAGTCATTATCAATTGCAACACTATCCTGAAATTCCATTGGCGGTGCTAGGATTGGTGAAGGCTCATCGAAAATAAATGCTCCTTGAGCCGATGTCGATGGAGGCGATAATTCACCAATGTTAATCTATAAGAATAGGATTTATACTCCATGTGTAATATCCACTATATTATAAAAATAAAAAAAAACTGTGCCAATTTTTTGCTCCACCCCATCAAAACTTATTTTTCTCCTACTATTATGTTGGCTAAATACGTATCCACTTCAATCATATAAAGTGCCTGCAGACAATTTAACCCATTTTTATTTCACAATTTTATATTTTTATGATATTAAGTTCACAGAAAATAATTGAGCAGAAAAAGGCCCGGTACTTATTTAGTGACTGGTTAGCACACAAGAAGTGAAGTATGGCTAATGCCAATGAAATAAAACAAAGTATGATAAAAAAATATTTGTCATGGAGTCAACAATACCTCACTAGGAAGTGACATCCTATTTTTCCTATAGCATCATTGTGATTTCAATGCACTTCTAGTAACATGTTTACGGGCTACTAAATAAGCACCAAAAGTCCTATAATGTATCAAAGTTAAAACACTATCTGATTAAGATAGAAATAGGTTTTTCGTTTTTTCGCTCCATCCCCCTCTTCTTCAAGAATTAGCCCATGAGTTAATACTCACACACACACACTCACATAGAACTGCCTGATTTAAAATTATTAACAGAAAAAATGAGAATATGAAGCATGAGTAAACCAAAGACACAGCATTCACTTAATTAAGATAGGCACAAAATATGCATTGATTTTACATTTCACACCGAGTGTATGAATGGGGTTTTGCTACGTAACGTCTTATTTTGCTAGTCAATTAGAATGATAACAATCTCGAAAGAGCCTTTTTGCTACAACCACAGAAAGAAATGAGTTTACTCTTCATTTACGAAATTATCAAAATAAGAGTTTCAGAATATCTAGCCCTGCTTGTCTTGTAATTGGAAAACTACAGCTTTGAAAATAGTTTTTTAACAACCACGAACGAAAAATGGCTATTTTTCAACTTTGCTTAATTCATGAACACATAAATGTCTAGCATATTGGAATTCGATATTAAAAAAAAAAACGGGTAACCGAACGTCAGTAGATCGTTGCTACAAGGCTCCGTCTCTGATTGTCCAAGGCACAAAGAGGTTGTCTACCCTTCACGGCAACACGAGATGGAAAATAAACACTTCCTGACATGTTAAAAAATTTAAACGGTAATCAACTTGATTCATAGAGGATTTGTAATGCGAAATTGTAAGTGAATTATAAACTTGAATAAAAAACGGGGTTATTATGGATTTTCAATTATGTAGAATGGGAATAGTTTTTTTTTGTACCCTCACCATCTCTTTCCTACCCACCCAAAATTACTCCATTACCTAATAAACAATACTATCTGATAAAGACACTTACGTCAAAAATTGCAGGTAACTCATTAGAAATGCCCTGCCTATCTGATGGGGATGTGTATGCGATTACACTTCACCTCTCCATGTCCAAAGATCTGACTAGGTCCTTGTCAGCGGTGCCAGAGCCGGCTTCAAGCTTTGCTCGCTTTTGTTCATGAGGACTTTGACCAGCAATCTCCTGGAATAAAAATTTATTTTCAGTTTTTTTTTTTCTCAGGTAAGTTTCTCAGATAACTTATAGCCTTACAGGCTTAAATTTCAATCATCTTAAACACATAAAAAAACGCTACTCCTAGTTGGAGCTTAAACAATCTATATTTTAAATACGATACATAAAAAAATAACACAATTTTACGTATTAGGTCCGTTTTAATGTTTATTCAGAATATTAATGGGGGCGTCGTTCCACCCTTCTACAATACGAAAGGTCACGCCATACATTAAAACACATACACTAAGTTATTAGATCAAATGTACCTCCCACGATATGTACCTCCAAATATAACCCAAGAAGACCTAATGGCTTTTACATATCAGAATGGATTTAAAGGGACGGCTTCATCAGAACAATTGTACCTACATTTAGCTGTCTGTCAATAATTGCATTTCATAACGCAGGGTAAAAGAGAAAAATTTAATGTCTTTTTTCAATTATGAACCTATGAGATGTTTTTACAAACTAGTTAAGAACCCTTTTCTTTAGCAAAATACCCATATATCTGAAGAGCTGTCATAAAACATGTGAATTTGCGTTAGATAATTGCACCAGTTTGCTGTCTCTGAGAAACCAGATGACAGATTGTTAAAAGATATAACAGAAAGTTATATCGAAAAAAGTCTCGAATAAAATGAATAATAAATATTCACTCACCATGATCCTTTTTGGAGTTTTCCATTTGAAAACGAATAAATTTAACAATAAAAGGTTATCTTTTCAAGTTATTTTTCTCAAACTGATCTAGAAAAACTAATTGCACCTTAATTTATACTGTAAAAAACATGATTATATGGCATCTGACTGAAACCAGTATTATTTATAGAAGACTCAATCAACCTTTGAACACGCTATACCAAGGTTTTTTCAGTTGTACTATTGACCCATAGAAACCCGTCAGGTAAGGCAATTACCCTCCGTAGTAATAGATGCCTGCCCGTGGTAAGGCATGTACCGTCTTTAGTAATAGATGACTGCCTGTGGTAAGGCATACTATGCAATCTAGTTTCGGATATATTAATGCCTTATGAAGTACCCTTAGTAAAAACATCTCTGATTGGCCCAGAAAATAGGTGTTGCCTCAGAAACCCGTCTGGTAAGTCAAGTAACGTCTGTATTAATAGATACCTGCCCGTGGTAAGGCATATTATGCAATCTAGTTTCGGATATATAGATACATTACTACTTATATAGTAGTGGTAACGAACTGCTCGTAAGGAGTCACTCGGCCAATAGTATACAAAACTCTGAAACAACAGAATTTTAATAACAATGGGTACATTAAAAATTTGGCTTTTTATGTTGATTTTAAATATGTAGTATACATTAATTTCACTGTTGCATATCAAAATGTACAAGCCTGAGCAAATTTACTAGAATTTCGAAAAATGAGAATTTGATTCGAGGAATTTTAATGAAAATTGCACATTAGATTCAGTGTATCAGAGAACCCTTCTGCAGAGGTTTTTTGAGCTCCCATGTGTAAAACCATGGAATAGTGTATTTTTTGCCAGAAGAAAAATCACGGATGCGTGTTTATTTTTTTGTATTTTGTATTTTTTTTTTCCAGGGGTAACCGTATCGAACCAGCTGTCCTAGAAGATTGGGAGATGGAAGTTCCAAAGCCATTTTGGAATGACCGAAAACTGAGGGCAACTAGTCCCCCTACCACTTTTTTTGCCAAAAGTCATCCAATCAAAATTTTGAGATAGCCATCTTTGTTCAACATACTCCAATAACTATGCCTTTGGAAATGACTTGATCCCCTAAAAACCCCTCGGGAAAGTACCCGAGGTTATGAAGTGTTCCATTGTTTACTTATACTATTTGTTATTGGAAATTACACAGACATTTTACAGCAGGGGGAGGGAATTTCCTGCGGGGAGATTTTCCAAGATTAAGTTTTTCCGTGGGGAGGGAAGTTTCCGATGATGATCTTTCCAGGGGAAAATTTAAACTGAAGAATTTGCAATAATTCCTATACGAAAATTTTTTTATTTGTCTTACTTTCTCTTTGGTGACTCAATTTTATATGTGACGATTTTCTGGGGGAATTCATATGTGCGGCCCGGAAGTCAGGCTGAACTGTCTGTGCCTCGCCACAAGTACAAAGTAAGCAAATATTAACCGAGCAACACAATTTTGGAATAGTTTACCTGATACCTGATACCTTCGCAAACATTTAAGACTGTTCTTGTTGAAACCTCGTTCTATTAAAAACAGTCTGTAAAATTTACCAGCCTGTTAGCTAGTTATATTTCTGTAATATAGTTGTTGTCTTGTTATAGTTCCCTGAAATGGAAAGACACGAAGAAAATCTGTGTTCGACTAAAGATAAATGCATGAAAGGATGGAGTATTGTGATAGGATGTTTTTTTTTTTCATAATTTTTTGTTGAAGCACGGAGTAATTTAACAACTGAAAACCTAAAACATGAACTAAGCCAATTAAATGGTCAGAATGTCGTCACAAAAATATGTAAGAAAATTTATTTTTTATAAGAGGTACTTAGTTACTTTTACCGTTCAATTAGTTTTTATGAGGGAAAGGGGCGTATTATAGGGTAATATAGAAAAATGGGCAAATGAAGCTCCTGTATAGCAAAATGCAGATGTTTTTTTCCAGAGTTGATCGTATCGAAATAATGATCATGGAAGATGGGTAGAGAGTGCATTTGAAAAAAAAAATCAAAACTTCTAGTGCCTCTTTTAAGTGACCCGAAAGATTGGAGGGCAACAAATCCCCCTCGGGGGGCTATTTGTTAGAAAAAATGGCCATAGAAGGTGTCTCTCTGCCTCATTTTCACTCAAAGTCGTCCAATCAAAATTTTTAGATAGTCATTTTCTTTAGCGTAGTTGAACTATGGGCTTAGGGATAAAATGACCTCCCCCTCCCCCCAAAACACCTCGGGAGAGGCCTGTAAGCTTATGAAATTTTCCCATTGTTTGCGTATAGTAGTTATTATAGGGAAGTATACAGAAGTTTTTTGGAGGAGGAACTTTGTACATGGGGTGGGTTTTTATAGAGAGAGTTTCTGTAGGAAGGTAAATAACTGGGGGCTTGCTTTCAAAGGTAAATTTTAAAGTGGAGAGATTTGAAATAATCACTATACGAAATTCTTTTTATTTGTTCTACTTCCTCTTTGCCAATTCAATTTTCCATGTGGATATTTTTCCAGGGGAATTTTTCCGGGGGCTATTTTCAGCATGCTTGAATTTCCACGGAAGGGGGAATTTCTAGAGCGATCGAAAAAAATAATTAGAAATAAAATTTTCTTTAAAATGAAATTTTCACCCTGAATCGTCTGCAAGAAATTTTAAGAGGGGGAGGAGGTGAATTTTACGTGGGTAGTAAATTTTCACGGAGTTTCTTTTGAAGGGTGGAGATTTTCAAGGAGGGTCAACCAGATTTATAGGCATTATTTTAAAAAAGATCAGAAATTAAATTTAAAAAAAAAAAGCATTTTCAGCTAAAAGTAAGGAACAACATTAAAACTCGAACCTAACAGTATGAATTCCGTAGACGAAGTGGTTGCCCCTCTCCTCAGTACCTTGATCTTTACCCTAAAGTTTAACTGTTTGTTCCAATTTCTTAAGAACAGCTTCTGAAAATCAAGGGCCTTCCATTAAGTATAAAGCCCTCTTAAAAATGCTAAGAACTTTAGCGTAGAGCAAGGTATTGAGGAGAAGGGCAACTTCTTCATAAGGGTAATAATATCTACTCATTTTGAGTTTAATGTTGCTCCTTACTTTCAGTTGAAAAAAAACGTGTCTTTTGAATTTAATTTACCTGAAGGCTCAATAAGAGCTGGAATGTTTTGACATTAAAATGCTCCTTTGAGGCATTTCCCTTCCTCATTAACTATAAAACAATCAGAGAACTTAACTGTAGAAGTTTAAATCCCTTTTACAGTTTTGTAATCTGTATACTGCCTACAGATAGTATTTGTTATTGGGAAACTTATGGACTTCTTTCGCAAGGGAGTTTTCTGCAGGGGCGGGGGAATTGTCCGGGAGGAAAATTTATGGGAAGAATTTGTGTCAGTGGGGAAAAAAATTGTCCGGTAAGATTTTTTTCGTCCGTTAAGAACAAATACTACAGATAGTAGTTGTTATTGGGAAACTTATGGACATCTTTTGCAAGGGAGTGTTCTGCAGGGGCGGAGGAACTTGTCCGGGAGGATTTTCAGCGGGGAGAATATTTATTGGAAGAATATTGTGTCAGTGGGGAGAAAATTGTCCGGTAAGATTTTTTTCGTGGAAAAATGTTGGTAATTTCAACAAGGGTGCTGCAAGGTGACACCTCTGTTTTTATTGAATGTTTTTGGCGTTTACTTTAATCCTTTATTGACGTGAATTGATGTGCTTAAAAATGCAATGGTCCATTATTAATAAAGGATGGTAGACTGTTGTATAGGGAAGGGACTAAGATACCAAAAGGATTACGTTTCATTGGCCTAATTTTCTAAGCCTCAGATGAAAGCTAAACGAATTTTGAGACTTCTTTTCTAATTCTTTTTAATTCCCATTTATATTTTCAGTTAATGCCTTATTATAGGTGCTGGAGTGGGGCAGAGGTGGGGGGGGGGGGCTAGTAGTGTCCTAGTATTGGTCGCTTGAACTTTTTTTTCTATGAGCCCTCTCCCTATCTTCTAGGACTCTTCTTTAATGTAAGGGTTAACCCTGAAAAATACTTAGGTCATGGAAACTTACTCATTTTGTTATCCTACCACTCCTTACACAAGGATTTACCTCCTCTTCTTAATAATGAATCACCCCATTACGAGGCAAATGACTTCGGTTAAATAAAGCATCAGAGGCAGCGCAATAGTGCTGCCTAAGTAAAGAACGGTGATGGCACAATGTATTATTTTTGTTTTTGTTTTAGATCAGGGCACTTCGTATCGAAGGAGTTGTCGTAGAAGCTTCAAAAAATGGGTTAGTTCGATTGTAAATTAGATGGGCTTTTACCCTTTCTAATAGTCAAAAGTAATTAGAGGTCAACTAACACCTGTCTTACGCCCATCGTTTCCCCAAACACATCCAATCAAAATTTTGAGATAGCCATTTTGTTCAACGTAGTTGAATGGTCCTGAAATTATTCTTCGAGGATGACAACCCCCCCCCCCCCAGAGCCCTCATGGCAAGGGTTGTAAGTTATGCCCTGGGAGTATATAAAGTTTTTATAGAAAGTGTGGTCGTAGAAACTTCAAAAAGGGCCCATTCGATTGGAAATTAAAGGGTCTAGTGCCCCTTTTAATAGTCGAAAGTGATTGAAGGGCAACTAATCCCCCTCTCACGCCCACCATTACCCCAAACACATTCAATCGAAATTTTGAGATCGCCATTTTGTTCAACGTAGTTGAAAACTCCGGAAATTGTGTATTTGAGGATGACGCTTGCCCTTCAGCACTCAGGGATAGGGTTGTAAGTTATGCCCTGGGGGCATATAGGTTTTTTATAAAAAGTATTGTCATAGAAACTTCAAATAAGGCTCATTCGATTGGAAATTGAAAGGGATAGTGCTCTTTTTAATAGTTGAAAGTGATTGGAGGGCAACTAACCCACCTCTCATGCCCACCATTTCCCCAAACACATCCAATCAAAATTTGAGGGAGCTTATGAAGTTGCATGTAACAAATAAGTTGAAAGCGTTAGAAGAAGATGGAACAGATATATATGGTATAATTATGGAGTTAAATGAAATAATTTGCAGTTGAACAGTATCGTTTAATCTTTACGCTAAAGTTAATAAACTTTACGCTAAAGTTTTTATTGTTTAAAAAAAAGAGTTGTGAGAAAGTCAAACTTTAGCGTGAAGAGCGAGGCGTTGAGGAGGGCACAGCAGCCCCTTTCATATACGGAATAATTTCTGTTCGTTTTAAGTTTTAATGTCGCTCCTTACTTTCAGTTTAAAAAACTTGTTTTTTGTTTATTTAATCTATACAAGACCTATTCAGTGCATTTTTCCAATTTGTATGAATTTGTAATGATTTAACTGATCCATCTCGTTATTAAACTGATTACGTTGAATGGATTGGTGCAGCCCTACTTCAGGTTCTCACTGGCCATTCTTCCAAAATATATTAGGTGATATGCTTTGCTTCAACTACAAATCTTCCACTCTTTTCCCCGCTTGCTGAGATACTAAAAGACTGCAGCTTTTGCACGAGATCTGAAAAGACCTGTGGGTGAAATATAATGGGTTTTCAAAGATGTTAATAATGATTGCAGCAGTAGATACAGCCAAGCAAAGAGCTAAACACAGCTCATAATAAGCGAAATGATTGCTTCCTTTCTTTTCTCCCCACAGGATCTAATTATAGAAGAAACGCTAGTGCGGGAAACGAATATGAAAGCTCTTGTTAATTGTCACGCACTTTTTGTGAATCGACACCAATTAGGCAATGTTTGAGTGCTGTAGGGAATGGATTCTGTGCCGAATCTGGGTGCCATTTCTAGAATAAACCAAAGTGAAAATAGATAAGTAATCATCATAGTCAAAAATCCTTAGATGTGGTTTAAAGTCCCTCATCTTAAAAAGAACAGAAAGAAAATCTCATTTTGGCTAGATAGTATATTTTATTGACCTACCACTAAACATTATGAAAGCTAATGTAACTTCTCAGCAATGTTTTTAAACTGCTACTGACAGCGCTCCCTTTCATTGACGTCTGGGATCGAAAAGTACCATTTTTAGGTCATTTTTAAAATAGAGTGTATTAGAAAACCAGTTAATCCCTCTTAACAAATGTGTTCTTGAAAAGAATTACTGAAATAGATATTGAATCGGCTAAATATATAGATAAAACGATAGATGAAAAATAAGAAGCTAAGACTATATTGAACAAAGGCATATGATATCTAAGACTTGATATCTTCTTAAAGTCGCAAAGGAATGAACCAGAATTACATGAAAGCTAATTTCAACTTTCATGTTCTTTCTGTAAATTGGCACTAAAACAAACAAGTTTAAATGTCAGACGGAATTGAAAATTATCTACCGTGAACACTATTTCAGGAATGAAGGGGTTGCAAAACTCGTCAATCCTCTCAAGAAAGGCCTTAAATATGGGCATCAAGGCCGTACTAAGTACTAAGAGTGGGGGTTAGGGGAGTTTGAGCCCCCCCCCGAAATGTTTGTGTGACTCGTAAAAACGTAGTAAAAAAAATGAATATAAACACATTTTGTATGCTTTTTTTTAGTTTTTTTTTGTATACCCCCCCCCTCGAAAAAAAATCTTTGAGTAAAAAGCCCTCCGAAAAAATCCTGGGCACGGCCTTGATGGGAATCGTCAAAATAAATATAAACTGGATGCATAAATAAACCGAATGAAGCCGCACCACACAGAATTTAATATCTAACAGAACTAACATGACCAAATCTTGACTAATAAGCTTATTTAAGAAAAACATCAGCCATGATATCCTTGCTGACATGGTAAAGCGTTAGCTTAGCATGCGACTTTCCTTATATATTTCACATGAGTAACATGCAATGTCCTCTTAGCAAGGGAACATCGTGAAATAAAAGTACTGAATGTATTTAGAGTTAACAAAAAAAAGTCTTGTTTTGAGCTTTCCAATTAAGATACAGAACTTTTTACACAGTAAATAAATTAGAATTCTAACTTATATCTAAAAATTAGTTCAATCGAATGTCTATCGAAAAAAAAAAAATAACAAAATACCCTTCCTTCTACATACCCATACGATCAAAATATGGTAAAACAGTTCGTGGTAACGAACTGCAAGTAAGGAGACACCCGGCTCAATAGTAACGAAAACTCTAAAAAGCAAAATTTTGATACTAATAGATGTATAAAAAAAATCAGCTTATGTTGCTGATTTTAAATATATATGTTTTATCAAGTTTAGTCTTATCCAACAAAGGCTACGAGCCCGAGAAATTATATTTTTGTCTATAAAAACGACCAGAAATTAAATGAAAAAATAAGCTTTTTTTTCGACAGAAAGTAAGAAGAAACATTAAAACTGAAAACGAACAGAAATTATTAGGTATATGTGAGGAGTTGCTCCTCATCAACACCTCGCTCTTTACGCTAAAGTTTGAATTTTGTCCCGATTCTATAAGAACGACTCCTGAAAAACAAGGTTCGCTTAATTAGAACAATAAGAAGCTTTTTTAAAGTACTAAAAAACTTAGCGTAAAGAGCGAGGTGTGTTGAGGAGGAGTAACCCTCTCATAAGTAATAATTTCTGTTTGTCTTAAGTTTTAATGTTGCTGCTTACTTTCAGTTGAAAAAAAACTTGTTTTTTTATTTAATCAAACAGTTCGTGGTAACGAACTGTAAGTAAGGAGCGACCCGGCTCAATGGTAACCGAAACTCTAGAAAACGGGTTTTTGATACCAATAGATATATCAAAAGAATCAGATTTCATGCTGATTTCAAATATATAACTTTCATCAAGTTTAGAGCTACCCATCAAAAGTTACGCGCCTGAGAAAATTTGGCTGATTTTCAAAAAAAGGGGGAAAGACCCCCTAAAAGTTATAGAACCTTAATGAAAATCACACCATCATATTCAGCGTATCAGAGAACCCTACTGTAGAGGTTTCAAGCTCCTATCTACAAAAATGTGGATTTTTGCATTTTTTGCCAGAAGAAAGATCACGGATGCGTGTTTTTGTTTGTTTGTTTGTTTGTTTGTTTGTTTTTTTTCCCAGGGGTGATCGTATCGACCCAGTGGTCCTAGAATATCGTGGGAGGGCTCATTGGAACGGAAATTAAAAGTTCTAGTGCCCTTTTTAAGTGACCAAAAAAAATGGAGGGCAACTAGGCCCCCTCCCACGCTCATTTTTTTCCCAAAGTCACCCGATCAAAATTTTGAGATAGCCATTTTGTTCAGCATGGTCGAAAATATGATATAAAATGTCTTTTAGGATGACTTGATCCCCCAAAGTCCCCAGGGAGAGGGCTGAAAGTTATGAACTTTACTCAATGTTAACATATAGTATTGGTTATTGGGAAGTATACAGACTTTTTTCAGAGGAGATTTTTTCTGGTAGGTGGGGGAAGGAGAGGGTCGGGGCTATATGGAAGGATCTTTCCATGAAGGAAGTTTTCATGGGGGAAGGGACATTGCCATGAAGGGGGCGCCGGATTTCCCAGCATTATTAAAGAAAAAGATCAGGAATTAAATAAAAAAAAAACAAGTTTTTCAACTGATCAACTGATTGTGATTAAGAGGTCATTTTTAAAGAACTGGAAAAAAAATTCGAACTATAGTTTAAAGAGCAGGGTATTGACTAGGGGGCGAACCCCCTAATATACGTGTTAAAAATTTATGAATATAGAAGTTCGTTACGTAAGTTAATTCTAAGTTACGTATATTTATTACTAATAAAAACGTTCGTAAATAAAATTAAACAAGTTTCGAGAAAGCCATTTAACCAAACATAATATGCAAATTTTGTTTTAATTATTCATGTACGGTGAGCCAAAATCAAAACCTGCATTAATTCAAAAACGTTCAAAAATTAAATAAAAAAAACAAGTTTTTTAACTGAAAGTAAGGAACGACGTTAAAACTTAAAACGAACAGAAATTATTCCGTATATGAAGGGGGCTGTCCCCTCCTCAACGCCTCGCTCTTTACGCTAAAGTTTGACTTTCTCACAACTCTATTTTTTTAAACAATAAAAAAACTTTAGCGTAAAGAGCGAGGCGTTGAGGAGGGGACAGCCCCCTTCATATACGGAATAATTTCTGTTCGTTTTAAGTTTTAACGTCGTTCCTTACTTTCAGTTAAAAAAACTTGTTTTTTTTATTTAATTACATATAAATTTGGTTCAGTTTAATTATTTATATTCTGCTGTTTCTCAGAAAGTTTCCACTGATAGTACCGAGTATGCCCCCTAGAATTCTTACGAAGTGATCCTACGGGCTTCTTATCTATAATGATAAAGTTCTTAAGAAAGCAAAGAAAATAAAGTTCTTAATCTATAAAGTTCTTAAGAAAGCAAAGAAAAAGATTTTCCCGTTTTATGTAAAACTTAAACAGGAAAAAATCATTTGTAAGATTATGCAATTCTAGCACATTAGTATATTCTTTTTCGCAGAAAATAAAGCATTGTATGATATTTCCTTACGGTTTTAATTTTGTTAATTGCTATGACTTCTCAAAATAAGCCCAGTTCAATGAATCTGTTTTTAGTTTTTTGTTGTATGTTTTTAGTAAAATAGGACCATAGCATAATCCTGCAAATGGAAGGAAATCTAATCAGCTAGTATGCTTGTGCTAATTTTATAAACATTTGCTACATGGACAGATAAGCAATTTTTTTAGTTTCAATTTTTTCTTGACTTTCAATTTCGTTCTTTCCTTCTATCAAAAAACTTTGCTTTTTTTCATGAATAAGAAAAAGGAAAATTATCACTTACATAACTACCACAATTTATAGAAAATAAACCATTCTCTAGCTCAAAGCAAAAACTCATTACACCAATAACATTACAAACTCTGTCAAAAGTTTGGCAGATCTTGCAATCCTGCCTGACAACTACTTCTGAGGAGACCGTATAATAACAATAGAGAAATTCCAATGAATTCCCCATTCAAAAATCTTTCCAAATATAACGGTCATTGCCACGATAATTGCACCTCACCTTTCTAACGGGACCGATTGGAGCTCATTAAATTATCTGAAGTAATTTAATTGTCCAAGCTTTTAATTTCAAGTAAGACTCATTGATATATGGAATATTAGTATCTAATATAAGAAAAGTATATATTAACGGCAACATTGCGAAAGCAATCGCATTTAATGTTTCGCCACTTTATGCTGCACTACAGACCTGCTAGATGACTACATTCTCAACATCAACTTAGTCTTCTGATTAGAAATATATTTGGCCCAAGTCAAGAGACAATTAGTATTTACGCAACTTAGTAAGAAACAATCAAGGAAATGGACAATAAATCCTCCACTTCCTGGATACAACGCTAATTATGATGCTACAAAGTGTTGAAATAACATATTCAGGCTTAACTTTTTGCACAAAGGTATTATAAAAAAAGGGAAAAAAGAAACGCTTTAAAGCGGCAAACTATGTTCCTCTCCAAATAACTTAAAATACCTGAAAAATAAACAACTTACTATTTTAGTTTTATAAAAGCAACATTATCTTTTACTAAAATACAGCTTTAGAATTTTACCTTAGCCTATCCGTAATTTCTGTAAATGATGTAAACACAAAGCTAGAATTACCTTGGCGTAGATAACGTATGGAACCCTTATTCTAAACTTATTCATAAGCTGCAAAAGGTCATTCACAACGCCTACTGCAATTAGCAATGGCTTGATATCTACAGAAGTTTTGTCTTCATCATCCAAACAAGCCAAAATGGCTTTGAGTAGGCTTTGTGCGTTGTGTGGCCACTTTTCACTTTCTCTTCGCTCTAAGCTCCTATAAAATAACCAAAAGTTTACATCTAAAGTATGTTTCCTTTAGTGCAGCCATATTAGTGCATTATATAATTATGTATCATATGTAATATGATTATAAGATTATTTAGCATTATTATATAGCATATTAGTGTAATTATAAAGTACCGAATTTGTTCAGCGAATTATCTACAATTTGAGTAAAGAAGAGGTAAGTGTGTGTTTGTGGCATTTCGAAGGCGTTAAGCTGCAAGACATACTTTTAGGAGAGCAAAATAGCCGTGAAAAAATTCTCTCAGGCTATTTGCCCAGTTGTCTAAGCATGATGATTTTCAAGATCTCAAAGATGAGTCAAAGTAATTTAAAATTAGAATCTTTGATTTCTAACACTACCTGGATCCCATAAAAAGATAAACTAGGTTTACGTATCCTGGGCAGCGTTAAGTGTTGTTTGTTACAGCTTTTTATCGGTTTTGCTGACAAAAGGTGTTGTGTGAGCAACGTTTTTTTTTCTTGGTCATCGATAAAACACCGCGTTCAACACAAATGATGACACATTCCTTCACAATGGCATGTACAAGACAATCTCAAAATATGCCTTTTTTTATTAATACCACCTTTATTTTCTTCTTCCTGACGCCCAAGCAAATTTATTTGCTTGGGCGTCCATTATTCGATCGCACCCATTTATTCGATCAACAAATTCGGATAAATTATAACACCAACTTAGGTTACACTCTGTAGGCCCTAGCTACAGGTTAAAAGACAACAAGGTTCGGGCTAAAAGGACAAGCATGAATCATCCTTTTTGGCCCCGAGCAAGAATTACACGTATTCTTCCAAAATGCAATACGTCATTTTCGTCAATCTCACCAGTAGAGATGGGGTACCAGCGCGATCACTCACCCCTGCTGCCACCTACAACTTTTTAGCACTCCAAATAAGGGCATGGAATCCCTAGAGAGAAAGATTACGTAATGGAGTCAATGACCTCTTTTTCCAAGGTCGATTTATTTGATGTTTCTATGTGTAATAGCTCCGGGGCGAAGGTTGCACATGCGCATTGAATTCTAACGGGAACAATGTTATTGATCTAGGACTCGAGGGGGAAGTGAATTTCCGAGAACTTGATTGCGTAATCGATCGTGAGTGTCATGGTGTCCAGAAATAGTATTTGTTGTTGTTGCTCTCGCCCAAATGTTATGAGTTTCCCGGAAACAGTTAGATCACGTGTTTCCTTCTCAGCCAATCAGAGGGCTTGTTTACATAACAATTCGCCCTTGAGATTTCGTATATAACGGACATGCAATGTGATTCAATTATCAGAAAGTATTTTGACACCGTGTAAACAACTAAAATGGATAATATTGATGAATTAGAAGCCTTGGCAACTACAATTTACCATGTAAGTTCCGTTTTATTTTCAAAATTATTTTCCTTGGACATCCTCCAGTATGTTCAGCTAAAACGTAAATATATTCCTTTACCCCGTAAAAAACCCCCCCCCCCATAAAATACAAACATCATTATACTCACTAGGAAAACGTAAATATATTCTTTTTACCCTCGAAACCTACCCCCCCCCCCCCCCACCATTGTTTTACAATCAAATTCTCGCAAAAAGAAATATTATCCTTCATTCTATATTTCCAGCTAAAGCGATCACTGACTTCTGTCAATTTATAATGAAAATGCCGCTCTGGTTTTGACATAATGCTCCAATGTGAGGTCTATAATTAGCTATCACCCTTTCCGGCTTACAAACACGGTCAATGGAACTATTCTTCCGTCAAATTAAAACGATTTTAGACAATAATTAAGCTAGGCCTATGCAACCTGTATAGAAGTAGAGAAACAAGTTATTTTCGAATTATGGTCTAACAATATCCCCCTCCCTCCCCCATTGTCTTACAACCCCGAATTCTCGCAAAAAGAAATACCATTTTGATAAATTCCTTCCCTCTATATTTCCAGCTAAATCCCCCCCCCACCACTCTAATACAAACATCACTTGCAATGAAAACGAAAATATATTCTTTTATCATCGAAAGCTAACCACCGCAAAAAGAAATACATTTTCTCAAATTTATTCTTTCTCTGTGACACCCGTCGCTATTAAGCCGCTAACTTGACAATACATTTCCGCAAGCATATAATTACTTTGTCACCCTTTTTCCGGTTTTGTTTACAAACGCGGTCAAGTCAATGGAACTATTCTTCTGTCAAATTAAAACAGTTTTAAGCAAAAAGAGATTGCTGTATATTAACCTTGTATTTGTCAGAGAGCCGGTGAAAGAGATTATTTTCAAATTAAGTTTAACAATATATTTAGAACATTATGTGAAAGGGGGGGGGGAGGGGGGCAATACATCGCTTCTAACAGCTTCGTTGTAAGTAAATTATGTGAAGGGGGAGGGCAATACCTTCAATTCTATCACCATCAGTGTAAAATGAAAACAAACTATTTCTTCGCATTAAAAGTAATGGCCTTGTATTTGTCAGAGAGCCGGTGAAAGAGATTATTTTCAAATTAAGTTTAACAATATATTTAGAACATTATGTGAAAGGGGGGGGGGGCAATACATCGCTTCTAACAGCTTCGTTGTAAGTAAATTATGTGAAGGGGGAGGGCAATACCTTCAATTCTACCGCCATCAGTGTAAAATGAAAACAAACTATTTCTTCGCATTAAAAGTAATGGCCTTGTATTTGTCAGAGAGCCGGTGAAAGAGATTATTTCAAATTAAGTTTAACAATATATTTAGAACATTATGTGAAAGGGGGGGGGGTCAATACATTGCTTCTAACAGCTTCGTTGTAAGTAAATTATGTGAAGGGGGAGGGCAATACCTTCAATTCTACCGCCATCAGTGTAAAATGAAAACAAACAGTGCGGGGGCTAAAAGTCTTTGGGAGTTGCATTAAGCTAATATTATGTATAAATTGAATAGCATTTTAACCTATGTTTGCAAAATATAGGCCTACATGTCGATGGGTTAACGATCTATTTTAAAGCCTATAGACCGGAAAATTTAATATTTTTCTAAATGGTAAAAATAGAAACAATGATTCCTATCCTATGGCTATAGACTACTGATTGTCTAATAAAAACGTTTGATTTCTAAGCCTAATATATTTCTCGCGAAATTTTTTACGTTGTGCTTTCTTAGTGATAAACTAAACAAAATTATATGGATGAGGGATACTAACTTTCTTTCTGTAAAAAAAGGGGCAAATTATTTAGATACTAGTTTTTTTTTCTTCTTTTTAAGGCCAATTATGAAGAATGCATGCCCCCTCCATCCAAGAAAGCCAGAGATGACGAGGCAGCCACCATACAGCCGGTCAAAAACCGAAAAGAGAATGGGTGGCTTCTTATAATATGGAGAACCCTGCCGGGTCATCTATGCAAGATCGTGAAATAGCCGGCCCAGTCGCGCAAGAACATAGCGCCGCCGGCCCGTCCACCTTCCATCATACGTTGCCTGGGCCTTCAAGAGCTGCCCCATCAACGCTAGGTCAGGAAGTGGCCATCCAGCATGCACTACCTGGTCCTTCGGATGCTCAAGTGCAGCCGGGATATGCAAATGTAAGCATTTTTTTCATACCTTTCTATTTCTTCCAATTTTTAGTCCTTTTCAATCCCTATATAAACTTATCTCAGCGGGATATTAACCCCTCACCCCCCAACCATTGTTTTAAATTTCTCTCCCGCGGAGATATCTAATATATAATTTTTTGCAAAGAAACCACTCTTTCCTAATCTTTGCTATCGCTTCGATATTTCATAAGTGAATATTTTTAGGTAATTTCTATTAATAATCACTGCCTTTGAAACTCAAAATGCTATTTTTTCTAATCTTTGCTATTTTCTCTATTGCTATCACATATATTTTTAGGTACCTTTGAAACTCCGTGAATGCTCTTTTTCACATAATTTTGAGAAAGATTATCCCATCTGACACATATTGTCGTTCTAATTTACACTGAATATTTCTATTGTGCATGTTTCGCTCTTACATAGAATAAAAGAACTCCAATGTCCTAAAATATTAATTTTGCAGACAATTTGTTCTCCACTATTTCAGAAAACACAGAATTACGCAAAGGCCATTGAAACCTTGATTGACTAAAAACCGCTAATGTAAAACAGGAAAGGAGATGCCAAAATTATTTATAACCTCGCGCGGGGTGCTTTATGTCAAAACATAGCGGTTTAATGCATAAGAAGTGTATGGGGAAAGTGACTTAACAATTCTCAACATTTTGAAGTTCAAACTCGTTCATCTAACCTCCATAATTTACAACTCACCGAACCTGTAGAACGGAATTAGAAAGAAACTTGGACTTATGCAGTCTAAACGAATATTTCAACTTTTGACGGGCATTGTGTAAAGGGGGGCAGGGAGGCATGTGGTGGGGGCCGGGGAGGCGCTGGGGAAGTGCCGGGGGAAGCGCCGCGGGCCCAAGAAGCGCCACTGGTCAGGGAAGCGCCACGGGCTCGAGAAGCGCCACAGGGATGTGCCACGGGTCAGGGAAGCGCCACAGGGATGCGCCACGGGCCAGGGAAGCGCCACGGAAAGCGCTGCGAGAAGCGCTGCGGGAAAGTGCCGCGAAAAAAAAAATTTAACACTGAAAATAAACGAACAAATTGTCGCCTTCTATGTCATATCTTAGATTATCTTCAGTTGAATTAACCAAATGTTATTAAGCAATAATAATCCAAATTTTAAAAGCAATAGGGGATGATTTGAACACTTTGAAAATATGCTATTTTTTCATTTGTAGGTTGGACGAGCATTGGTCCCATATTCGCCGTCCAGTGAAGAAGAGGAAGAACCGATTCTAAGACCGCCAGTGGAGATTCAGGACAATTTAACATGGGACGATAGCATTGAAGTACCTTTTAATATTGACGAGTTTTTTGCTGATTTTTTTTAAAGTAGATAGTAGCACAGTTGAGCTGGTAGACTTGAGCCCGAATACTTTACAAATTTTAGATGATTTTACAGGGAACCCTCCAACCTCCGATACCATAACGACTCCACTTCGAACAATTGAAGTGGAGCATTCGCCAGATATTGTTGAACAGCTTGGAGGAGGGGGTAATATACAAGAGGGGGAGGGGGGTACATCTTTCCCTGAATTTCAGCTATCGAATACAATGTTAAATAATATAGTTGTTTTCACTGCCACGTTTGGGGATCCATTTAATTCGCTTATGGGGGGGAATTTTGTTTATGACCCCGTAGAAATTGTGCACGCATATGTAGATAAAATTCGTGCACTTCTGGAGAATCAAATTCAGTTGTGGGGAGGTAGGGATTCAATTAAGGTCTCTATTGTTTTAAAAAGTTTTATTTGAATGAGGGAAAAAGCGAGGTTTACTATCATTTTATACATTCCGAGATGCGCGTAATTTATCCAAATTTAGAAAATTTTGAGGGAGTTTTTTGTGAGTGGGTAGGACAAATTATAACGCATCTCGAGAACTATAACGAAAATGGGAGTGGGTCTGTAGTTTTATTTATTGAAAATTTAAGTGTTAGTATATGTAAATTTAAGAAAGATTTTATTTTAAGAGGGGGGGCTAGTTCTGAAAGGGATACTATTTTAAAATATAATCCAGATCTAGTAGGTTGTCAAGGTGTCCAGAAGATCTGTTTTGAAACAGATCAAAAGTGTTTCAAGTATGCTTTCCTCATATCAGCATTCGAGCCTCTAGCTCGGGACGCTACCAAGAAGATTTAGATCACTGGGCTGTACATGGGAAGGAAGGGTCCGATTTCCCAGTTGTAGATTTCTCATGCTTAGAAGGAAAATACCCAGTAACGCTAAGATCTATTGACATTTTTGAAAGGGCCAATGCTCATTTAAATATTGGCGTTACTGTGGTACAATACGAAACAGAATTTGAAAATGGGGTTCGTTAAAAAAGAAGGGGGTGGTTTTCCCCGTAAGGGGCCCGTCAGTTGATTTGGTTAAACACTGGGTTTGGTTATTATACACGCCACCTAGTCAGCCGAACGCAATCGGTCATTTTAACCCTATCACTGACATTAGTAGAGTTCTGGGGGGTGGTAGGGATCTAGGGGTACGTTTCTACTGTCCAACATGCCTGTCACAATTCCGTAGTGATATGAAACTACGGGATCATATGAAGCATTGTAGCCGCCACGGCTACCAGACAGTGGAAACGGTTTTTCAGGGGATAGGACCATTCTACGTTTTAAAAATTTTCAAAATACACTTCTCCAATGCAACAAAATATCTTTGGACTGTGAAGCTAAGCTGGTGGAGGTGAATGACCCCCAATTTCCAAACCAAGTCAAAGAACATCAGGCCATTGCAGTCTCCTATGCCCACGCGCAAAGAGACAATTCTAACACCATGCGGGTTGTTAGAAATAGTAGAAACATTGGATGAGGGGCCCGAGTGCATGGTCAAGGCATTGACTAAACTGATTGGCACGGCTAATGGTGCTATTTCTCGTTTAAGAAATACGCATTATCCAATGGTGTTGTCCGCAGAGGATCGTCTCGCGATTAAAAATCAAAAAATATGTTGGGTTTGTAAGGGGGAGTTTGTAGAGGAGGATAAGGGGACTAAAGGGAAAAGAGGGGGGAGGGGGAAAGTCAGAGACCACGATCACTTGTGGCAGGAAATATCATCTGGGGGTAGTAATTTTAGGGGGGTTGCGCATCAATCGTGTAATTTAAATGTTAGCCAACAGTTTTTTATCCCAGTTTTTATTCATAACTCTAACTATGACTTAAAATTTATTTTACCGGCACTGCACGTATGCATAGGAAGGGAGGGGGAGTAGATAGTCCATGGGTGAATAATTCATTTATCTACAACATTATTCCCAAATCGGCCGAGAAGTTATTGCTTCTCGAGCTGAAATGGCAGGTAGTGGATAATGAGCGTAGTGCTGGAATAAAATTAGGTTTTTAGATTCTTTTAGTTTTTTTCCCCAAATCCTTAAGTCAACTAATTCAAGTGCAGAAAAGCGACAATTTTGATAGCTTTCCCTTGCTTAAACAGCACTTTCCAGACAGTGAAATGTATGACTTATTAACCAGCAAAGGTATATACGCATACGATTATTACTGTTCTGGCGCTCGCTTAAGCGAGGAGAAACTACCTCCAATTGAAGCTTTTCACAATTCACTGACCACCAACAGTGAATGCACAGTCGAGGAGTACGAGTGTTTGCCAAGAAGGTGTGGTCCAAGGGGGATTGTAAAAATGGGTGGGATTATTGTAGACTGTACTTGGCCAGTGACGTTCTAACTCTGTTGGATATAGTCTGTAAGAATACAGACCAGATCTATTCAGAGTTCGGGTTAGATATAGGTTATTATTTTTCTACACCCCATTAGTGATGGATTTAATTTTAAAAATTAGCAGGGAGGAAATAGGCCTAATCACTGACGTAGATCAACACCTTTTTGTAGAGCGTTCAATGCGGGGTGGGTCTGTTTTTCATGGGGACCGCGTCTTATCAACCGATCCAAGCGGACAAAGCACCGGTGCAAAGTCAAATGCAGTGTTCTTGGACATGAACTCGTTATACCCTCGGCAATGTCCCACTACTCTTTGCCGTGTGGGAACTATCAATGGCTTGAGAATCCTTGTGAGTTCCCTGACATTAACACCGTCGAGGACAACGGGCCACAAGGATGGTTCTTTGAAATTGACGGTCACATTCCGCTGGCCCTTCACGACTCAGTCAAAGATTTTGTTTTTCCCTGTATCAATCGACCAGTGACCAGGGACTCACTGAGCCCCTACAATCGATCATTGGTTGAGGATATGGGGATGCATTGGACCCCCTCTAAACAGAAACTGATTGCTGATTTGGACCCTAAAGAGAATATCGTTGTTCACCATGTGCTTTTGCACTGGATGGTGAACAATGGCTTCAAAATCACCAAAATACATAGGGTCCTGCAGTTCAATCAGAAACCTTATTTGAAAACGTTTATCGATACTTTTGTCGATAACGTTCTAGGGCAAATTCAAAGGTAGAGAAGGAATTGTACAAGCTCATTCTAAATTCAGCGTTTGGCAAAATGTGTGTGAAAGCGTACGTAACAGATCTCGCTGCGACGTCGTGACTGACCCTCTAGAGTGTGCACGAATTATTGCCGACCCCAATTTTACATCATTCACGAGCATAGAGGCCGGCATGGTTCTTCTACACAGGAAAAAGCGAAATGTAGTACTGAACAAGAATATCGCAGGAGGTAGTTCAGTACTAGAAATTTCAAAAAAGCTCATGTTGTCCTTCTTTTACAATGTGTGCAAGGTGCAATGGCCACGGGAGGGGGAGGTTCAAGTTTACTATGGGGATACAGATTCTCTGCTGTTAAAGGTAAATGGGACTGAAGATTTATTGGGTGATTTGCAAAAAGGGGGTGCACATCAGCTCGCGGATGGATTTCACCAACTGGAATCCATCCCTCTACCCCGAGCTGTGTGAAACGTCAAGCCCCCAACCAACTATTAAAATTAAAATCAGAGACGGGGAGTGATTTGATATCCCGGGGGGTGTTCCCGGGTCCCAAAGTTTATTGTGTTGAAACACATAGTGGGGATGAAAAGAAGACATGTAAAGGGGTGCCTACACACTTTGTAAAGAGCAATTTTAACATGAGCGTGTACAGAGACTGTGTAGAAAGTAGCCTAGTGCCAAGAGCACAAGTGCTTGCAATTCGCTCTCTACAGTATAGAAATTATACTGTGAGAGTAGAAAAAATGCAATGTCGTGTATATCCGACAAGGTCTATGTGCTCGAGAATGGTGTGAGTGTCCTGCCTCATGGTCACTATCGTATTTCAGACCGAGTTGAATGCGTAGACTATCGTAATCAACTTGGTCTGGATAAACTAATCTAACCCAGGCACTAACCACCACCACCACTCAACCTTTCATAAATTAACCTAACCAACTAATCTAACCCAAGCACTAACCACCACCACTAACCCGTAGCAGTGACGACAACTATTGTTTTTTCCACCGCCGCTCCGGGGGGGGGGGAAGTCCGCCCGCGGGCGGCCGGCCTTCGGCCCCGCGGCCCCCGGGGGGTGGGGGGGGGGGGGTCCCGCCCGCGGCCGGCCGGCCTTCGGCCCCGCAGTCCCCGGGGGGTGGGGGGATCCTACCTTTAAATTCACTGTAATGTTCAACTGTGCTAGTTCCAAGTGTATTTTGTTGTACAAAGTGTTGTATAGAAAAGTGTTGTACAAAGATGTTGTACAGAAAAGTGTTGTATAGAAAAGTGTTGTACAAAGATGTTGTACAGAAAAGTGTTTATTATAAAGTGTTATCATTGCCGAGTTCATGTTGACCAAGTGTCATGTTGAACAAGTGTTATCGTATTGCTGTAATAAATGTTGCCATGAAATATTGTTTTTGTTGTTCTTGAATAGATAGATCTATGGGAAAATTACTACTTATTCATTGGACACATATGATTTACAGTTAGTCATAGTCTGACTGTTGTCAACAACATGTATCAATTTAAAACGCCCTTCAGATCATTTTCTGTGTGGACCCTCAATGTCGGGGAAAACAACACTTTTAGCTAGAGTAATTCAAAATTGTGATAAAATGTTTTTGGAAAAAAAACCGAAAAAAATCTACTATTGCTATAGTATTTGGCAAGAGTCCTATGATAAAATAAAAGCTATTGCCACAACCATACCAATACAATTCATAAGAGGACTTGATGTTTTCAATAGTATTGAACCGAACTCGTGGCTGATTATTGATGATTTGGCTTAATCTATTGAAACAATTCTCACAGGAAATGCTACAACTGTTCACCGTTCGCTCTCACCATGAACACATTTCCATAACCCTGGTTCTACACAATCTGTTTCATCAGAGCAAATGTATGCGAACCCTTGCTTTGAATTGCACTATCTATATTATCTATCGAGTCGTTCGTGATTCTAGCTCACTCATAACTCTCAATAAGCAGATATACCCCGGCGCTCCAAAATTTCTGTTGTCAGCGTACACTCAGGCGACTAGCATGCCCTACGGTTACATTTTGCTGGATCTTAATCAGAGCACGCCCGAGGATCTTCGTGTAGTCACCGACATTTTCGACAATGAAATTACAGTTCATCTTCCAGTGAATAGTAGAAAAGGCTATTAGTCGCCATTATGACACTGAAGAAACTACACGAACAACGACATTTATTTTCCGTTCTAGGCACTTCAAAACCTCCGCTTAGGAAGGCTATACTCAAACATGGGGTTGACAATGATTTCATTAATCTAATATCTGAACTTTGTTTTAAATTTAACTGAGGGCAATGTTCAACTGCCAGAAGGTGTTAGACAACAGACAAAGCAACATCGTTCCACTGTACGTGCCTTGGCTTGTAAAAACAAGGGAAACAAATTTAAAAGAAAGCGACTCCTTCAAGCAGGCGGTAGCTTTTTCACACTTTTACTGCCAATAATTGCAGGACTTGTAAACAGTTTTCTCTAGAGAATGGCAAAACCCTATAAATTGACTCCAATAGAACTTGTCCTCTCGCCCGTCGAACATTTTGAAGACAATCTGAGTAAATTCATTAATGATGAGAATATTGCCGATGATAAAAAACTGCTTTTACTTCAAGATGCATTGCGACGTATGGACAAACATAGACCTTATCGTGAGAGACCTGCCACCGTCACCGATCCCTCTAAACAAGAAACATCTCAAGATTCTGCAGCAGCATCAACGGAGAAGGAATTGAATTCGATTGTATTGAAAATTGGAAACCTATTGCCACTGTCCTATCGAGAACAGAGTAAAAGAGTATTATCTTATCTCGTGTTGGAATCTGGTGATCAAGTTCAAGTCGACAGCACAGGGAAACGAATTATAATTTGGGGGAAAAAGTTATAATCTAGTTGATTTAATTTGTGATATGGTGACGAATCGTAAAGGACTCTTATCCTTTGACGATAATCTATACACCTTTCTAAGTGTATCAAACTTTCCCAAAAGTCTTATTGGCAATAAGCAAATTCTAAAGAAACTAAGAGAATATAGTCCTCCAACAACACCATTTAAAAAAGAAGAAGATTCAATATTTGAAGATACTAGCACCACTGATTTTACAACACCTGTGGCTGCTAGTCAAAAGCGAAGACGAATTGATTCGCCCTCCAGTGTGCAAAAGGGGAGTGGACATTACACTACGTGTTTACGTTCAAAATGGATGAAGTTTTGAAAGGTGTCTATGAAAATGTTGGTGAAGCGGGAAGTTTAAGTTCTCCCAAAACGCTTTCTAGAGCTGTCTCGGCACCACATTGAAAAATGCAAAAGAGTATCTAGAAAATGAACCAAGTTACACACTACATCGGGATCATAGACTTCGCAGTAAACAATATCGTCAAACTAAAGCCTTTTTTTCCCTCTGCATATAATGCAAATGGATCTTTTAACTTTAGACGCAGTTCAACGGCGTCACAATACACCCTACAAATATATTCTAGTGGCAATCAGTATTTTTAGTCGCTATGCCTATGCCATTCCGCTGCGATCAAAGAGAGGTGTTGAAGTTGCTCGGGCCATTGAAAGTATTCTTGAACAGGATTCCTATAGAAAAATTCAATCAGATCGTGGCAGTGAATTTGTTAACCCACATGTGCAAAAGGTTCTTTTGAAATATAATACGACACTCTATCATAGTCATAGTCCGATAAAGGCTGCATTGGCTGAACGATTAATTAAGAACGATTCGTCTATTAATTTCAAGATATTGTACACTGAAAAATACATCTGCTTTTATTCACGATTTAGATAAAATCATGCAGATATACAACCATCGACCACATCGATCTCTGTCCAACTCTACACCAAGGGATGTTCACTACAGTGAGAATACATTTGATGCTTTTCTAAAGCAATACTCCTATGGCAATGAGAAGAAAAAGAAGAAGAAATTCAATGTTGGTGATACTGTTCGAATTAATAAAACCACAAATATTTTTGAAAAGGGGAATTATTTATGGAGCACCGAACTTTTTAAAGTGTCCAAAATCCTAGACACCATACCCATAACTTATCGACTACGAGATACCAAAGATGATGAGATTCTCGGTGGTTTTTATGAATATGAACTGCAAAAAGTTAGAAACACTAGTGAAATTTATCAATTGAAAAGATATTAAAGAGTCGTACACGCCATGGCAAGAGACAGTTGCTTGTTCGCTGGCTAGGATACAACTCGGATTTTGATTCTTGGGTCAGTGCTGAAGATATTAACAATGCCCAATGATTTCTATGTGACTTTCATGTCCAATGTTTCTGATCCTCTCTACAATGATTTGAATAGAACAAGTGATTTTTGGACGAAACTCTCCCCACCATCAAATTCGACGGAAAGTATGAAGTGGCTCTTGTCGACTGTATTCTCAAAAATACCTATGACATCCTGAGAAAGGATCGTAAATATGAAATAAAAATTAGACCATATGATTGGCCACCACCACCAGGTGGTCAAGAACAAATTTCAAAAAATCAATTGGTTGGATTATCCATATATTGAATTACCCTACGAGGAACTCACCTGTATGAATGATTTATGTCGTACTATTAATAAAAGAATTTCCGCTCGTAAAAAAGGAGCTTTTCATTTCAACTATTCAAAGGAGGAGGGCAAGATCTACATTAGTTCACCTATTGCCAGTGAAAAAGATTATTCTCAATGATAACCTAAGGGATGTTCTTGGCTTTAAGCTCAATATAATCAATGGTAAAAGTGCCGGAAACACTAATTTCATTTTTGCCAACTACCCGCCTGCCTTCTCCACAGACACTGACTTGTATATTTCTCTATGCTTCATTTGTGGAAACATCTCGGGTTGGTAATTCAAATGTTCCCCTCCTACGAGTTCTTGAACGAAAAACCAATCATGAACATATTCATCACTACAATATAAAGCATCTTCAGTATATTCCAGTAAACACTTCCTATTTGGAACTCTGTCAGTTAACATTAAGAACTGAATTGGGTGATCCAATAGCAATTTCAAAAGGTTTGGCTGTGATTACATGTCATTTTCGACCCATCGTTCAACAGCAAGATGTCTAATAGAAAAGTGGTATTCACTTGTCCTGATATTGACTGCTATGTTAATACTCTTGGCCCAAGACAACAGGGCAATGGAATGGACTATTACAAGGGTCGCTCGTCAATGTCTGGCTATGGTCTTGGTAGCTGGTTTGCTAAGCTGTTTCGCTCTTCACTACCACTGGCTAGAAAATATCTTGTACCGGCTGCGACAGATTTTGCATCCTCTACACTATACGATTGGGGCTCTGGCAAGGATTTTAAAAAAAGTGCTACGGAAAATCTTAGGTCCAGTGCGCGAACCCTTGGCGAGAAATTAAAGCAAAATGGTAAAGGTTTAAAAAGGTTAAGAAACAATGCATCACTCATCAGTCTCTACTCAGGACGGAAACGAAAGACATCCCTTTTGTCAAAGAAAAGAAGAAGGAAAAAGCCGATACGTAGTGTAACCAGAAGCCCCAGGAAGAAAATTGTTAGATCGAAAACTTGATTTCGTCTCTTAAGATGTCCTACCTACCACATAAGGATTCTCAACCTTCAATCACCGCCTCATTGAATCTATTCAATGCCGAAAATGTTGATGTGAGTGTCAAGCATGGATACTATGAACAATTTTATCCACTACAACCCCTCTCCGATAATATCCACTTTCAAATTTATTCCAATGAAGACTACTTTATGGATTTATCGTCCACATTTATAGATTTACAAATGAAGGTCCGGAAATCCGATAATACAATGCCAGTTCGAGCTGATGGGATATCCTATGAAAATTGTATACTACATAATTTATTTCGTCAAATTAGCGTCTACATCAATGGCACGCTGGTGAGCACAAGCAACAATCTCTCAAACTATGCTAGCTATATCCAATTCATGCTGATGACACCCAAGTCATACAAGGAATTGAGAGGTGCCTCCAATGGATATGAATATATTACTAATACTGATAGTACAGATGCACTTAAAAATGCTACAACTAGTGAATTACATCTAGTTGGAAAAATATATCATGAAATATTTAATATACCCAATGGCTACCACCAAATACTAAAGTGGATGTAAAATTGACGCTTGCACCATCCAATTTCATATTGAGAAAGGAACTTGCCGCCAATCCTGATGTAAGCCTCTCCCTCACCTCAGCAATACTTCATGTACGCAAACAGCAGGTTATGAGTTCTGTTGCTTTGGCCGTGGAAAAACTGAGAGCCAATGGAAATAATATTAAACTACTTGTTCCTCATACAATCACCAATCAGCGTCATATTGCAATGGGGTCACGCACCTTCACCGATTCATCCTTTATCAATGGCGAAATCCCTCGAAATTGGCTTTGGCATTTGTAAAGAGCGCCAGTGCAATAGGATCATGGACTGAATGCCCACATAAATTCGAGATGTTTGGACTTTCATCTCTTGTGTGCAAAGTAAATGGTATCCCACTCTACAATCTATCTTTTTGATAAATCCTATAGAACATTGTATGAGTTGACCATGCAAAACCCTAGATCATGATTCACAACTATTTGAAAATGGTATAACCGAAGATATGTTCGCTAAAACACATGGTATCATTGTATTGGATTTGTCTGGCACACAGGATATGAGTATAGTACGTACGGGGACTGTGCGTTTAGAGTGTACATTTGCCAACCATTGGCTGAGAGTATTGCCCTAATCTCACTAAATCAATATGAAACCTATTGGGAAATCACTCCCGAAGGCAGTGTTCTACTAGACTTGGCGCCATGAACACCAGTCAAATAATCAGTGTATTTAATATGGACCCCTACATGTCCCAGTACAAATCCTATTGTCTACCCTCAGACTATCTTGGAAAAATTCAAAGTGCGAACAATACCTTGATTATTGTTAATAGCAGTCCGTCGACTGTGCTGACGGGTCATTGGCTGTGCATCTATCAAACAATGAAGAATATCGAATTTTTTGATCCTCTTGGTCTACCCTATACATTCTACACACCTCACATCAGCAACTATATTGAGAGCAGTAATAAAACTATTATTCAAAATCGAAAAAAGGTGCAGGAT
>JAPEVW010000491.1:0-20000 GCA_027921565.1 Artemia sinica | reverse complement strand
AAATTATATATTTAGAATCAGCATTGTAAGCCCATTTTTTGCTACATTTATTGACATCAAAATTCCGTTTTTAAAAGTTTCGATTACTATTGAGCCGTATCGCTTGTTTTTTTTATTATTGTTTTTTTTTTTACGTATATGTTATTACGTAAATGAGGGGGCTCTCCCCTTGGTCAATACCACGCTCTTTACGTTAAAAGTTATAAAAAATTTAATTCACAAACCCCTGAATCACAAAGGCCGTTTAAATAGGATAACTCTTTTGAAAGAACAAAAAAAACTGTAGCGTAAAGAGCGAGGTATTGACTTGGGGGAGAACCCCCTGATATACGTAATAATTTCTGTTCGTTTTAAGTTCTAATGTTGCTTCTTACTTTCAGTTGAAAAAAACTTGTTTTTAAATTTAATTTCTGATCATTTTTTAAATAATGCTTGGAAATCCGGCGCCCCCTTCATACAAATGTCCCTTACCCCAAAGAAGCATCCTCCACGGAAAGATTCTCCCGAGTAACCCCCTCTTCCAACCCCCCCCCCCACCAAAAAAAAATCCTCCTGTAAATGTCTGTTTACTTCTCAATAACCAATACAATATGTAAGCAATGGGCAAAGTTCATAACTTGTAGCCCCTTCCCCTGGGAACTGTGGGGGATTAAGTCATCCTAAAAGACATATTTATTAGATTTTCGACTATGCTGAACAAAATGGCTATCTCAAAAATTTTAATTGGGTGACTTTGAGAAAAAAATGAGCGTGGGAGGGGGCCTAGTTGCCCTCCATTTTTTTGGTCACTTAAAAAGGGCACTAGAACTTTTAATTTCCATTCCAATGAGCCATCCTACGATATTCTAGGACCACTGGGTCAATACGATTACCCCTGGAAAAAAAAAAACAAAAAAAAAAACAAATAAACACGTATCCGTGATCTTTCTTCTGGCAAAAAATGGAAAAGTCCACATTTTGTAGATAGGAGCTTGAAACCTCTACAGTAGAGTTCTTTGATACGCTGAACATGATGGTGTGATTTTCATTAAGGTTCTATAACTTTTAGGGGGTCTTTCCCCCTTTTTTCGAAAATCAGCCAAATTTTCTCGGGCGCGTAACTTTTGATGCGTAAGATTAAACTTGATGAAACTTATATTTTTCAAATCAAATTTAAAATCTGATTCTTTGGATGTATCCATTGGTATCAAAATTCCGTTTTTTAGAGTTTGGTTAACATTGAGCCGGGTCGCTCCTTACTTACAGTTCGTTACCACGAACTGTTTGATTATATTTCAGGAAAAACTCTCCTCACTATTTAAAGGTTTATTAACATTAATTTCAAAAACCAATAGTATAATACTAGATCTTCATAAGAGATTTATATTCCCCCGACACCGACAGTCAGGTCAGAATTTCCTCCTAGAAATGAGTGTGGTAGGGAGTGGAATACACTTTCAAAAGAAGAGAAATCATGTATGTGTCTCAGCTCCTTCAAAAAAGAAAGTTAAAAAATATCTAAAGGATAAAATATTTATTATTTTATTATTATGCTTTGAATATTATGATATTATTTATTATATTTTTGTTTGATACTTCAAGGGGTGTAAGAAGAGGAAGTCTTGACTTACTTGAATTAAAGCTCCAGCTGGTGGTCCAGCGTAGAGACAGATGTGAATCTTCACCTCCATCCCCAACGGTCTTTGGCGAGCATTACTGCTTCTTGGAGATCAGTACCCATCATGCAGAGGTCCTCCATCTCCACTGGATAAGGATGTCCCTCCATCTGACCCGGTATCTTCCACAGGGGCGATTTCAGCCATGTTCGGGGGGATCAAAATTGAAAAATGTCCTGGTACGTGATTCTGCTGGCACGCTAATTAAGTGGCCGAACCACCGTAGGGTTCTTACGGCGAGCTGACGAGAGTTGGGGGTCTGATCCGTTAATGTCAGCAGTCGGGTGTTTGAGACAAAGTCGTACAACTTTATCCCTTTGACTCGTATTAAGAAATTTGTTTGGGGCATATCTATGGCATCACGAACAGAAGCAGCAGCCGGCCAAGTTTCCACACCATAGAGAAGTACTTGCACTACGGTCATGTTGTAGATCTTCATTTTTTTTTCGGCTAATGTTGGGCTTTGACCACATGGAACTGCATAATCGAGCCATAGCAGACGCGGCCTTAACGATGCGCGACTGGACTTCCATTTCAATTGAGCTGTTATCCGAAACGGTATATCCAAGGTAAGTAAAAGACTTGAAAACTTCAACAGTGTGCCTTAATAAGTTGAATGCTAATGAGTTGGCAGAATTACCTTCCGGTTCGATGATCATTATTTTTGTTTTCTGCCAGCTAATATGTAGTCCCACTTTCAGGGCTTCTTATGACAGTGTTGAGGGCTGCCCCGAGTTCAGCTGCCGAATTGCATTACAGGAAAATATCATCTGCAAAGTCGCAATCGGCTAGAACCAGACCGTCATACTTCAGTCCAAATCAGAGCCGATTCATCGTTCCATCCATGGCATAATAAATCACCGTGTTGAAAAACTATAGAGGAGCAACACAGTCTTACCTTACACCAGTATCTATTTCGAATAGTGGGCTTCGGCGACAGTTAACCTGGACAAAGCTTTTTGAACCAGTGTAGAGCGCCTTGAAACAGGCGGCAGTAGTTGTCTGGGGAACCCGTTCGTTGTAGTATCAGCTAAAGAGACTCACGGTCGACTGAGTCAAAAGCTGCTTTGAAGTCAACAAAGGCAATATACGGTGTACGCTGGAACTCACCGGCTTTCTCGAAGACCTGACGAATAGTGTATATCTGCTCGGTCGTGGATCTGTTGGGTATGAAGCCTTCTTGCAGAATCTGGCGGTACTTACGGATGAACTGAGTATTTCTATCAAGCAACTTCATGACAAATAGTTAGCCAGGAACTGACAGGAGGGTGATTCCTCTGTAGTTCGAGCAATCACTTTGGGTGCCATTGTACTTCCATGGGGGAAGGATTATCCTTACCTTCCATTCTTCAGGTATCAATTCGGTTGACCAAACGAGGGAGAGCAGCATGTGCAGTCAAAGTAGCATTGCCAGTTCTTCAAACTCTAGCAGCTCGACGGTGGTCCCGGAGGTTCCTGGTGCCTTGTTGTTCTTCATTCTCCGCAGGGCATTTTGTATCTCTTCAACTGAAGGAGGATCAGTCTTTGCTAGATTTTCACATGTTGTTTGCTGAACAGACGCAGTTAGGTTCGGATCAATGTCAATTCTTTCGGCACTTAGAAGCGTTGCGAAGTGCTCCTTCCATCGATGAAGTTGCACGTTTTCATCTTCTAGCATTTCGTCAAAGACGGATTTAACTGTACCTATCTTTAGTGGTTTCCCATCGCCTTTGAAATGCTTGAAAAAGCGACAAGACGTCATCTTTTCGTGCCGCTTCTTCTAGCTCTTCAGCTTCTTTTTTATTACAAATAGTTGTTTATCACGGTGAATAACTGTTTCTAATCCCGTTTAGCCGTCTGCAGGAAGGCATATGTCTAGCCAGCCGCGCTCTCCGGTGCTGTTCAATGATTGGTAGTGCTTCTTGGGATAACCAGGGCTTCTTGAATTACATCTTGGAACCCACGGTATTAGTGGCAACAACTAGTGCACCGTTTTTATATGTCTGACAGAACGTTTCCGGGTCAACAAGGGTATTCAAGTATTTCAACCTATTCTGAATTTCAACTGAGTACTTTTGGCGGCATGCCTCAATTTTTAGTTTCTAGGTGTCCAACTTTGGTTGGCGTCGTTCTGAAGGCTGGGCTTTTAAGACGCAGGTGGAAGTTCGCGGCAACTAATCTATGGTCAGTACTCCCTATCTCAACACAACGATATGCTCTACAATTCGTAACTTATAAGTGCCATCTTTGGTGGACTATGATATAGTATAGTCAATCATCTTCCTTGTTCACCCGGCATTGCTATACCATGCTGGCTTATAGATGTATTTCCTGTGAAACAGAGTGTTGACAATGACCAGTTCGTGCATAGCGCACAGCTG
Source organism: Artemia sinica (assembly GCA_027921565.1). Classification (NCBI taxonomy): domain Eukaryota; kingdom Metazoa; phylum Arthropoda; class Branchiopoda; order Anostraca; family Artemiidae; genus Artemia; species Artemia sinica. The sequence continues at coordinate 15,985 of JAPEVW010000491.1, read as the reverse complement.
GAGGATTTGGGTCCCATTTTCGTTCAAATAGTCAGGGATAACCGGTCCAAATACAGATTTAAAAGCTCTTGTGGGGTTAGATACAGTTGCAATGAAATCACCCACTACGGCCAAAACATCGTGAGGGGAAATCCGAGATAGAGCAGATGTCAGAGCTGAGTAGAACTTGTCTTTTTCATCCACTGCAGAAACATTCGATGGTGCGTAGCACACAATAATCGACATATTCCCATGCTTGTGGTTGAAGCGGGCAGTGAGTAGTCTATCCGACATTGGGTTGTGGGATATGAGGCACTCTTCTTTACGAGCAGGCCTACACCTCTGCTTTTACTGGAGGTTTGGGCACAAATGTGGCGTTCGTGCGACAGTAGTGATATTCCGTTATCTCTTACTTGTTTCTGAACTGTAATTAAATGATAGTTTAATTAAAAGCCTCCCATTAAAACATTAATAATATCTCTGCTAATTGAGTCAGTTCAAAAAACAAAGTAACAAAGGACAAATATCCACCAGACAAAGTAATATAAAAGACAAAGATCCACCAGAGTGATTGATGGTACAACTGGCCTCAAAAATTGTCGACACACTCCAGTAGTTGGGTCTTTTTTTTTTTACAGAGAAAGCAAGCAATCCTACAGAGAAAACTCAGCTTTGCAGCAGCTGGGATCAAACCCCTGAGCTCCGTATTGCCAATCAGAGATCAAGCCACTGCACTAAGATAGGATAAAAAAAATGAAAATAGAAACCTATTTCCTCTTTTTGTCTGTTTTCTCTATTAAATTTTTTTCTGAAGAGGGTCTCTTTTTTTTAAGTCTGTTTTTTTCACAACAAGAATTTGATCTTGGAGATCAATGTTTGATGAAGGTAAAGAGAAAACAAAATAAAAGTTTGTAACTAAAATGCTGGAATTATGCAGCAGTTGAAGAATTTTTTTACTTGAAAAATTTTTCATGATATTGCATTTTTCTCCAATTTGTCCGTACTTATTTTGTGGTGTCACTGTCTGGTCATAGACGTTTACACGCTCTATATAAAAGCTTTATATTACAACATGAAACTATTAGAGTTCTGACTAAATAATTGCCCTGGATTTAAGCACGGTCAATAAGAAAAAAGAAATTTCACAAAGAAAAGTAAACAGGCATATTAAAACCTAAGTCGAGCATACATGAAGTCCTAAAATAACTATAATTTACAACGAACTAAAATTACTATCAATGAAAAAATGAAAGCCAATGAGATGAGCAGAAATTAAAAATGAGTAATACCATCAAATACATAAATATTAAATAATTTAAGTCTAAACAAATCCTACGATGAACAGAAGTTAAACGACTAATCAAGTCAAACTTAAAAAAAAGACACTACCACAAACATGAGTAGGGGTAAAGCATAGCATATATTAAATACGCAACCTAACCTGACCTAGGTACCTCCCCCCCCCTAAACCCCAAAAAACCACAGTTTAAATATTGCAAATTCAATGAGAAACCATGCTTTGCGATCAATTTAGATAGCAATTACCCGCTTAACGGGTCTCCATGACTGCATTCCTTGGACAGTCTATAGCGCTGTGTACCAATTAGTGCAACAGTACAGACAAGGCTAACCGAAATTAACAAATAAAAGTGGTGCTACTCTTTTCAATTTATAATTTAATCTTTTCAATCTTTTCTTATTCATCTCTTTTCAATCTTTCCTTTTTCATCTCTTTTCAAATTTTTTTTTCATCTGTTTCGATCTCTCTTTTCAAACCTTCTAAATGGCTTGAGTTTCACTTGCGTTTTATTGGAAAAATATATATTTTGAGCAATGATCAAAACAAAAACAAGACAAAATTGCCATACTAATCAAAATTACGGGTAAGAACTAACGAAAATAGACAGTTTTGTACATGATAATATTAAATCCTGGATTTCTCCGTAATTTTTTATTTTTCACTGCTGTAATTATAAAATAGAAGATGATGAAATTTTTCAGTGCATAAGTGACACCCTGATCATTAGAAGGTTTAGGGGCGGTAACTCATTTTAAGATTACCACTTACTTTAATTCGGTTCATTTCAGGTTTCATTTAATCACTGATGACAAATTCGGTTCGTTTTAAGTTTGTATATTTTATGGATTAGTTGTACTTGATTTAAATTTTAATGGCTCTTTATTTTTCTTTAGAAAGCTCCTTTTTGTTTTGAAATTAGTTTCTGTACGTTTTTAATAAATATCGTTTAAAAAGTTGGTTGATATTAAGAATATATCTGTAAAGTTTTTTTTTCCATTTTCTTACTTAAGAGTTAAAATATTGCATAGCAATTTAGATCTAGATTAGAATTTGAATATTCAGTCAAACTCTCGATCAACAGTAGTTTTGGGCAACAATTCTTTGACAATAAAATTACTATAAATTCTGAGTGGATTGAGAGGGGGATTATTATAAACGTGAATTAAGAATCTGCCCCATTTCTAGTTTTCCATAAGGCTAAACCCATTCAAAGCCACACATAGTAACCACCGTTAAACATATACATATCTCAATTACCAATTTACACAATATATTTTTTTTTGCTATACTTCGCTGAAACTCTTTGTTTGAACAACCGCCAATAAAGGTCATTTACTGAAAAGAGTTCTTTTTTTTTTGCCGTAACAAGAAGGAATTCGTTTTTTTTTTTAGCTTAGTTGAGGTTCCTTTGGCCATAATTTTAATTGTAGTGTATATATGACCTGAAATTTCAAAACCGATCATCGTAAAAAAATTGAAATTTTAACGCTAAGATTCAACATAGCCAAAATTTTTTGTACCTCGTTTAGGTCCCCTACTTCTAATCTGTTTACCTGAAAGTTATAGGCAGATCAGAGAATAACAATGTTTGACCCATTCGTGTTTCACAAATTGATGTAATCCTTTTTCGTAAGCAAGTTGCTAGCCGATCGGAGAAAAAATCAATTCAGGCCCAATATACACGTCACGACTTAAGTTTTTTTTGTAGCTTCTAGCTGCATCGAACCACCCCTACCTCTGTCTAAATGACCTGTAAGTCTCAGAGAATTTGAGGAAATAACATTTATTATGCTATGAAACAATACAAAACGAAATTTTTGAACTACATACGGCAGAGAACTTGAGCAAAAACACGATATTAGTGCAAATTTAATAGTGCAAATTTTATTAGTGCTAAATAGTGCAAATTTACCATCTACCTTCTTTGAGACACAAAATCATGACTGCTAGAAATGGGATTAATCTACTTTGCCTTTTCGTCTACCCTTTTCTCTAAAAAAGTATTGCGCAGTAAAAGGATTAAGTTAAAAAGCCACCCTTATAAATCAAGATTCAAAGTAGAGATATGAATTTGATAAAGTCAAAGGTAAGTACCTAACAAAAATGACAACCCATTCAATGAAAATTTGCATAAATGGCATCCTTTCAGTTCGTGACACAAACGGGATAAAAAATGGAGAATCGTTTTACTGTCTTGATAATCTTCTAGCGCTGACAACAATTCGACAAGACTTTCTTCCGTTAAAAGTCTAATAATTTATATCTATGGGACCACCAGAAGAAAATCGCATCCGAGGTTCGAGCCTTGAAAATAAACTAAAAACAAAGGTAAACCACAAGTTTTGGCAAATGATTAAGTTTCTGTAGCAAAAGTACAACTAACTGCAATCGTAGGAGGTTCCCCAAACACATCCAATCAAAATTTTGAGATAACCATTTTGTTCAGCGTAGTTGATTCCAAGTACAACTTACTGCAATAGTAGGAGGTGCAAAAATATAAATGAACTTTCCACTATGACCATGTCGGCGATCCTTAATGCGGCAATCCGCAATCCTTAACCTTGACGTTTTCAGAAACTTTTTCATGTAGTCTTTCGAAATAGTTTTTAAAATGTTGTGGGTTATAATAAATAATATCGTAAATAGTCAAGTTCCAAGCATCATTCGTGAAAACTTCTAGATCACAAGGCGATTGCTTAGAATGGATTTTGACAAACCAAACCATAAGTTTTTGTCATTGAATCCTTAGAGTTACTATCACTATACGAGCAAAAAAAAATGTAAAAAAAAGAATACATAATCAAATAGAACAATTAGAACAGAATAAAATTAAATCGAATAATAAAATACAAAAATAATTAAATAGATTAAAATAGAAATATAGAATTAAATAGAACAAATGAACTTTCAAATGGGATAAATCCATTTATTTAGGCAGTGAAAAAACAGGTGCAAAAGTCCAGATATTTCGATCACATATACAGTGACCGTCTTCAGTAGAAATACTAAAAATTTAGTATTTTAGTACTACTACTGAAGGCGGTCACTGCATATGTGATCAAAATATCTGGAATTGTGTATCTGTTTTTTCACTCCCTAAATAAATGGATTTATTCCCATTTGAAAGTTTATTTGTTCGTCTTAGAACGGCAGTGTGGTCTAAGAATACAACACCTAATTTAAAGGTGTTACGTCGAAAATAAGAATTAAATAGAATTAAATAATTAATTCTAATAATTAATACTAATAATTAATTATAATCTTAACGGCGCTGACGGTTGTTTGATCCCAGAATCTTAGCTTGTTGATGTTCAGTAGTCAGTTTAAGTAATTCTTTCTTCAGATGCGTCCTAGTCACAATAAAAGAAAAAAAAAAAAAAAAAAAAAAAAAAAAAAAAAAAAAAAAAAAAAAAAAAATACCAACAAAATCTGAGTAACTTTTGACGACAAGAACTATATCATCTGTGACAACTATGCTGAGTGTTCTGCCAATTTTTAGAAAGTTGTCACTAAGCGCTATGGAAATTGAAAAAAAACAATTCGTTTTACTTAACATTTTTTTTTCTTTTTCAACCCAAATTTACACCAAAATGGAGCTTTCAAACGTCCTACAAAGGTGATTGATTTCGAAAAGTTTTCTTTTTAAGTTCAGATGTCAAGTTTTAGAAAGATGGATCCTGGGAAACAAACAAAGTGGGTCTAGATATAGAAAGATATAGATTACCATAGAATAAACTACTTTAAAATGAGAAATCTGAAAAGAATTTGAGATTTGTTAATGACTGGGGCAGATAGACAAGATTTGTTCGCAAAGCATATGACAAATGACATCAAAATAAATTTTACTCCTCCAACAGAGAGCATTTCGTGCTTCATACTGAAGCACTTCATATTCCTTTATACTGATGAAAGAATATCCCAAAAATGAAGAATAAAAGTGCAATTCGTTGAACTTAGTAGAGCAATACATAAAAACAGGATTAACATTTAGGAAATGGACATTTCAAGACTAGTAAGTAGTTATATACATTAAACAACAGAAAATATCCAGAAAACTCTGTGAACTCAAAGAAGTGTTGACTATTACTAAAACAAAACTACATGATTACAATAAAATTTCATATGGTAAAACAGACTTTTTCTTTCATTTCTTGATGTCGGAGGACATTCAAACGAAATACAGTCTACATCTCTAACCTGCTACGCATTGAGTTGAAATCATCAAAAAGCTTTTACTTAAAAAGAAAACAGTTTTGGTTCGAATTTTCTATTTATTTCTTTTGGTCCCAAATGTAAAAAAAAGTTTGAATTATTAAGGCTTAGTAGACAAGTTTGCTTCTAATGACTGATGTTACGAATTTTCGCTGGGCAATTTTTTAGAGTTTTATTTATTAAGTTTATTTTTTTTAATAATGAAAGATTGTATAGCTTTTCAAATAATTCAAAACGAACAGCTTTGATCAGTTTCCGAGTTACCGATTATATGCAATTTGCGTCGGAGAATATCTTTGAAAGGAGGATTCCCCAGCGGAAGATTCCAATGTAAACTACTTATTAGTGGTGAACCCATAGTTAATACACTGTCCTGTGTCTTTTTGTCAAAATAGGACTATCCTTTAAGATTTATAAACACAGTCAAAAGAAAAAAAAAAATACATTTTGTTTTTAGTGGAATCCTTTAACATTCTATCCCGACATGGAATCGCATGCCTCAACGCATACCGTTTAAACTTCCCTTTTTTTGCAAAAAAAGTGCAAAAACAGAGTTGGATCATGACCTTCAAAAAAAGAAAAAGAAGAGAGACCCTAGTAGCCTAGAAAAAAAATGATCTTACTTCAGCCAAAAGACATTTCACAATATCTATCATAGTAACGGATTTATTGTACCATGCTTCCAATGCTTTTTCACCAAGAACCTTGTCATAAGTTCTGAGCAGTCGACGTCTCTTAACCACGTTACCGAGTTGAGATTTTGGACCCTGAAATTAAAAACAAAACTTATTCGGTAAAAGAACAAAAGTGATTGCAGTCCTAGCAAGAATGACTTGAAAAATGATATAAATTTTCAGGAGAAGGGAAAAATGACTTTTAACACTTTTTCTGTTGATAAAGACCCAGACAAAAACCTAAAAAATATGATAAATTTTTACCAAATCATATTATTGACTTACGAATAAAGTGAATATACCACTCGATGCCTTTTTATAAGCTCTTCACGAATATAATAATCATTTTTGTCGGAATTTTAGCCCCTACCCCTATATATACCAATTCAGGGTATATATTTGCACATTAGGGGGATGGGGGAAAAGTTTAATCTTACCTCTCATTTACATCAGATATAAGATTTACCCCCACCCCCCTAAAGTGCAAATATATACCCTGAATTGGGATAAATAGGGATGGGGGTAAATTCATTTCTGACAAAAATGATTATTATATTTGGAAAGAGCATAAAAAAGGCATCCAGTGGTATGTTTACTTTATTCATAAGTCAATAACATAATTTGGTAAAAATTTACCGAAAATATTTACGAGGGTAACAATATACAATTCATTTATGTAAAGAAATAACATAAAATAGATGTGGAGCAACAGCAACAGCTATTCGAGACGTAGATCTGACGCCTTAACTACTAAGGAAACTCGAGGTTAGACATGTATCTCGGGCAGTGTCTGACTTGACTGAATGTAATTGAGGTTCTTTAAAAAAAATTACAGTGAATAGCTGAATACTTCACACAGGATTTGGTTTACAGTATTAATAATTAGGGTGAGAGGTCTGTAAGGAAGTTACTTATACATTATTACTACTACTACTAACAACTCATCGCAGCACCAAGCCGCCTGAGGTCAACACAGCTACGCACGATCCTCCTCCACCCCAATCTATTCAAAGCCTCCTTTTTACACCCGCCCACGAAGTTCCCGTTTCCTTTAAATCTTTCTTTATGACGTCTTCCACCCCAGACGGGACGACCTGCTTTCCGTTTAGCCCTAGATGGTTGGCCGAAAAGAACAATCCTCGGCAATCTGTCATCCTTCATCCGCACAACATGCCCTAACCACCTCAACCTTTTTTTCCTTATAGACCTAGAAAGCGGTATTGAACCACATTTTTCGTATAGCCTATTGTTTGAAATACGGTCAGTTAGCCGGGTACCCAGAACAATCCTTAAGCAATTTCTCTGGAAAACATCTAGCAAATCTTCATCCGATTTTCGGAGTGTCCATACTTCAGAGCCATATTTAACCACTGTCATCACTGTAGCTTCTAAGATTCTAATCTTGGTTTGCAGACTTATCTTCCTATTCTTCCAGAATTTTTTGAACTGTGAAAAAACACCCTGAGCCTTGGCTATTCTATTTTTAACATCTTCTCTGCTCCCACCATCTTTACTAATAATACTACCAAGGTAAGTGAAGCTGCCCACCTGATCAATCTTTTCATTACCCAACGTCACCTTTTCATCTTCACTTATTCCTAGCCTTAGTGACTTAATCTTCCTAATACATTCTTTGGCCCTATAATGGCCAGTTTCCTGTATCTCCGATGGATGAAGAAATAGTGAAGTAATATATATAAGTAATAAAAATACACTGCCAAAAAATGCATTAAAATTCTGATATCCGATAATCTAATGATAAACCACCAGATTATGATTCAACAATTAGTCCATACTCATGGAATATGATTTACACCTTACTGAAAAAATTTAAATGTTCTTACGTTTTTTATAACTTTAATAAATCAAATAATATTAACATTTTGATCACTAAATATCAGTGTATTAAACTTACAATGCAGATTCATTTGTATTTTTTTCAGTAAAGTGCAAATTATGTTCTGGCCTTGGGAAGGCATGGGGGTTTTGAGCCAACTTATGTTAATTTCTGCTACTTTTGAATTTGACTCGGTTTTATTTATAGCAATTTCTGTTCGTTTTGGGTTTCATTTATTTATCGATGCTGATTTGCGGTAGTTTCACGCTTCGTAGATTATTTGAATTTTTATTTTTCTTCATTTTTTTGTTTAATGGGATTCTTTATTTTTCTTTGAAAAAATCATTTTTTGGAAAGTTTTTTAATTAATTTCTGTTCGTTTTATATTGACATAGTCTTTTCAGTGAAGAGGAAAATAATACTTTAAATCTTTTCGTTTTTTTTAAAGAATTTATAGTTTGGTCTTCTATGTGTATGCTGGAGAAAAATTTTCAGTACTTTTTAACAACATACACCCTTTTATAAATCTGGACACAAATAGTAGTGTTTAATTTCGTTTCACCCTCTTCTCTAGTTGACCTAAATGGAAAACTTGATACCATTCGCAAACAAAATCTGCTTACTTTCTTTAATATAGGTTGGATACACTTACGCTATTTTGACTTGGTTAAATTTTAAGAGCAGAAGTAGCTCAAAAGTTTGAACATAATACCCTAAGTCGTTCTTGGGATACTGCTAAGATGCCTTATTGGGAATTAGCATTAATACAGTGCATCTTGATTCAATCTTAAGGCAACATTTAGTTATAAACATAATAGCAAATGGGAGGGGGGGGGGGGGGGGCGTGGAAGGGGGATTAGTTGTCCTCCAATAACTTTTGACTATTAAAAAGGGCATCAGCCCTTTCGGTTTTTAATCATTTCGAAGTTCCTACGACAACTCCTTCGATACGAAGTACCCTGGTCTAAACACACAACAAAAACAAAATCCTACATTATACCCACATCGATCTTTACTATACAATTTCAAGCCTTCCAATCACTTTCGACTATTCAAAAGGGCACTAGGCCTTTCGATCTCCAATCGAATGAGCCCTTTCTGCGTTTCTAAAACAACGCTTTTTATAAACACCTTATATGCCCCCAGGGCGTAAATTACAACCCTTACCCTAAGGGCTGTGAGGGAGGTTGTCATCCTCTAAGACATAATTTCCGGAACTCTCAACTACGTTAAACAAAATGGATATCTCGATTGAATGTGCTTGGGAAAATGGTGGACTTGAGAGGGGCGTTAGTCGCCCTCCCATCATTTTCAACACTTAAAAAAGGCACTAACCCTTTCAATTTCCAAACAATGAGCCCTTTTGAAGTTTCCACAATGCTTTCAATAAAAACCTTATATACCCCCAGGGCATAACTTACAACCCTTCCCCTCAGGGCTGGGGGGTTGTCACCCTCAAAGACCTAATTTCCAGAATTTTCTACTACGTTGAACACATTGGCTATCTGAAAATTTTCGCAGGATGTGTTTAGGGGAATGGTGCACGTGAGAGGGTGGTTAGTTACCTTGCAGTCACTTTTTGACAATTAAAAATGGCACTAGCTCTCTCCATTCCCAATTAAATGAGCCACTTTTCAAGTTTTTACGACAACTCTAACTGTAAAAACCTTATATACTCCCTGGGCATAACTTACAACCTTTACCCTGGCGGCTCTGGGGGATTTGTCATCCTTAAATGCATAATTTCCAGAAATTTCAACTACGTTGAAAAAAATGGCTGTCTCTAATCTTTGACTGAATGTGTTTGGGGAAATGGTAGGCGTGGGAGGGAGGTCAATTACTCTCCATTCACTTTCAACTATTAAAACTGGTCACTTCAATTTCCAAACAAATGAGCCCTTTTTGAAATTTCTACAACAACTTTCTATATAAACCTTATATGCCCCCAGGGCATAACTTATAACCCTTGCACTGAGGGCTCTGAGGGGATTATCATCCTAAAAAGACCTTTTCCAGAACTTTCGACTAGTCGAAAGTCGAACTTTCGACTTTCGACTACGTTGAACAAAAGAGATTTTTTTAATTTTGATTGGATGTGTTTGGAGAAATGGTGGGCGTGAGAGGGGGGTTAGTTGCCCTTTAATCACTTTTGACTATTGAAATGGCACTAGCCCCTTCAATTTCCAACCGAATGAGCCCTTTCGAAGCTTCTACGACAACTCCTTCGATAAGAAGTGCCCGGGTATGGAGGAAAAGATAAAAAATAATACATTGTGCCCACATTGTTCTTTACTTAGGCAACGCTATCACGCTGCCTAAGCAACTCCCAAGTTTGAAGGGGGTCGCTCCCAGTTCCATATGAATTATTTTTAAAAACATTTTGCCATCAAACACAGCGTGAACGTTTTGTCACTCTAAGATTCATCCAAGGCATTTGAAAACTAGTATCTTTACATCTAATTTAAGTAAAGACACTAATAAAATGTTGTTATTAACAAGGTACTAACTTAAACATGAGATATACCAGCTGATAACAACTGGTTGGGCTAATATAACGGTACATTACAACCTCTATAAATTCACATTACCATAGCTGGTGTAGTTGGAAAAACTGGGTCGAGAGGACTAAATAAGAATTGTGTTTTATAACAGAAATGGCTTTACTAGATGAAAAAATGACTTCCCTATCAACAGAGCTTGAAATTGCCAAAATTATACCGGAATACGCAGGAATTTCAGATGTCGATGAATTTATCGAAAAGTTGAAAATTTTTGACGAATTAACTGAGTCGTTTGACTATAAGGTCAAAGAGCAATGCGTTGCAGCTAGATTAAGGGGAAGCGCCCTCAAACACTTTGTGGCGATTAAGGCAAAAGAGCCGAAGGACATTAGCACTCTAATCGAATAGTTAAAACAAGGTTCATAGAAACGATTGTTTCTGAGAGGCTAAGAACAGAAATGGTGACATACAATACCTCAACTATTATTAGGGAATATGCAGACAAAATTTGTCGGTCAGTATGCTTACAATTAGAGAAATGCGGAAGTGACGAGACGGTACAAAAGAACAAAGACATACTTTTACGCAAGGGTTACCAAAAAAGCTACTAAGACTATATTATCACGGAAACCAGAAAATCTAGAGCAGACTATAATCCTAGTAGAAACAGAGGTAAAAATTGACAAGGCCATGAAGAAGTTTGATCAAATGTCCAATAAACAGCCGAAGAAACTGAGAAAATGTAAAAGATGGAAGAGAGCAAAAGCGTTTGAGCTATAGGGAGCCAAATAGTGAATCAGAAAGGGGCGAGAAAGGCTGAAATCTCCCACCATGGACAGAACCCTCCCTATTTGACGACCAATCCCATGGTAATAGATCCTTAATGACTTGGAATACCAAGTATTATGGGCACCCACCTCCTCCTTCCAAGGAAAATAGTAAAACAAATAGGGGCAGGCCAAGAATATACGAAAATAGCTATAGACCCCATGGGGAAGGGCAAATCACCGAGCAATATAGGACGAGATTCAATTGCTATTATTATGGCCAACCGAATCACTATGCAGCAGATTGTTTTGCATAGAATGCATAAGGAATGCCCGTCATACAAGACAAAACACAAGTTCAGAACACAGGGAGGGCAGAAATTTAAGAGGGCAGGGAACAAATAATACTTGGCAAACACCTAATACTATTCCTGAATTTATACCTAGAAATCAAACGGTGAACAACACCCAGGGTCAAAATAGCAACGCTGAAGAAAACTGGAAACCCAAAAAAACTTTTGGTCAAATGACAGTGGGCATTTAAACGGAGAAACCACCTGTAAGGGTCGACAGAGCTGAACAATTTTAAAGAACCCTTTATAGTTTAGAATTTTGCGATACAGATACAAATAATAATCTACCGATTTTACTTTGTTTTAAAATAGAGTGTTTTCCAAAATTTACCGTGTTTACTTGATACGGGTGCGTCAAAATCCACAATTCGAGAGAAAGTTTTTAAGAGGTTTCATCCCAGTTTATAAAATCGCGTAAGCAGACACCAGAATATCCTGATATCGGTAGTAGGTCACAAGCTGACAATTTTGGGGGAACGTTTATTAAAATTTAGCACAGGGGATACAGAAATAACAGTAACAGTGATAAAATGTAACCAACCCCCATTTCCTTGCATTCTAGGAATAGACGCTATAAGAAAGTCTGGGATCGCGTGGGAGCCCCTAACCGATAATATAATCATAACCCAACCAAACAAAACTAATAGGCAAGTTTGCATAAAAACTGATAAAGATAGTGACAATTCGGGTTATAACTACTGAAAAGAAAAAATCACAATAGAAGGGAGAATAGTAGCTCAAGTTTTAGCGACATTAAATACAAGGAAAGAACAAAATAATGGAAGCCATAATACAGGGGCACACCCTTGAAGAATATCCCGCAGTTTTTGTGGTAAGTCAAATTATGAAAATTGAAAATGGTATGGCATATTTAAAATTATCCGATTTGAGCAATGATAAAGTAAAACTAACCAAGTAGGTCTAGGATCAAAGAAAAGATTTCAAATACAGATATAAAATCATTAAGCAGCTCAGAATTAAGCGTAAAATTTTACCAGCCACGAGCAAATATCGTCAAAACTACAGCCGCAAGAAGAGCATGGAATGATAAAAAAACTTTATTTTTTTGAAACAGTTCAATTTTGTATATTTACCAGAAAATATAAAAACCCAGGTGGGAAATATTCTCTGAGGTTTTTGATGGACATTTGCAAGACAAAAGCGGATTTTAGATTAACTCACTTGATCACGCACAAAATACCAACACAGGGCCCTCCAAATCACCGCATAAAACACCTAATCATTTAAAACCATGGCTAGATGACCAAATAAAAGAAATGGAAGAACTGGGTATAATTAAAGAGTTTTAGTGAGTGGTTTTCCACTAGTAATAGTCAGAAAAAAAGGCAATACCTGGAGATTAAAAAAAAAAGAAAATGCATAGATTTTAGAGCGCTAAATGCAGTCACGGTAAAGGATGCTATGAAATTGCCACGAATTGATACGATATTAGATTCGCTGGGAGGTTCGAAATACTAAACTAGTCTTGACCTGATAGCGGGATATTGGCAAATAGCCTTAGACCCAGGAAAAAAGCAAAATCCAACAGTAATCTTAGGTGACGGAAGACCGTTCACATTTGAACGTATGCTTTTGGCTTATCATTTAGTCGAAACTGTTTCAGTCGACTAATTAATTTAGTATTAAAGGATAACGAACCAGAAAGGACAAAAGATACATTAGCTGACTCAAATTGTTATCTTATTTACTGAAAACCTAGAAGACAATTTAATTGGACTTCGAAGAATACTAGAAAATTCGAAAAGGCAGAGTTAAGTTAAAACCAGAAAAGCTGAAAATTATGGTACCAAAATTGGTTTTTCTTGGACATTTGATAAACCAAGGTACTATTTCGCCACATCCAGAAAGATTTATGGTCATGGAACAATTAAAACTACCAAAAGATCAAAAAAGCTGCAGATCAATGTTTGGATTGCTAAGTTATTTCCAGCGATATATTAAAAGTTTTGTCGCATAACTTTGGCGACAAATCCTTTGTCGCCAAAGTTATTTGTCAAAGGCTGTTAGCACAGCATTTGACAAATCTTTTAAAAAATCAGGCAGATTCAAATTTCCACCAGACGCTATAAAAGCGCTGAATGAAATAAAAAGGGAAATATTGAAGGCTCCAATGCTTAAATTGCCAGATTTCTCACAAGACTTCTGTTTGCAAACAGACCCATCGGCTTACGAAATTGGAGCAATATTATTAAATATATATTCTGAAGGGGTAGAATCAATAGTCCAGTACGTCAGCAGGTTGCTGACAGAGGTGGAAATAAAATATTCATAGGTTGAAAGAGAATGCTTAGCAGTCGTAGTTTTTAACGAGAATATTTTCACCAATTTTTGCTTGGAAAAAATTTCACTATATGCGTAGACCAAAAATCGTTAGTTTGGTTACATACGAGGCAAAATATTTCAGCGAGGCTGACAATATGGGCACTACGTCTTCAAGCATGTTCATATACGCCAATGTATATAAAAGGCCGTACAAACATTCTACCATATTATTTATCACGGAACATAGATACAGAAGGAAATTTGATAACCGCTATCCAAAACGATTTTGTCGAGGTGGAAATATTATCCAATGAAAACACTTCGCGGCATCAAGATAAAAATGATTTTTGTTCAGCCATGAAATTCTTTTTACTAAACGGAAAAGAACACATTAAAAATTTATTGAAAGACCTATATAATTTTGATCTGGATGAGAATAAAAATCTTTTGATAAGATATTACAGAGCGCCCCAAGAGTACAGAAAAAATGAATTAAGAATTATTCCGGTAATTCCAAAATAATTAGAATGAGAAATTTTACAGTTGGCAAACGCAAAAAGTGGCTGTCACATGGGAGAAGCAAACTATTGGACGAATAATGGAAAATTTTTTTATTTTCCAAAAATATACTTGTATGAAAGTAAAAAACTTTCATACAAGGCTGTCAAGAGTGTGCCAACAAAAGTCGCCACCAAAGACACCTAAGGCCGAATTAAATCGATACTCAACACGTGTAATGTCTATAGACATTTGGGGCGTAGGAAGAAGTTTACCAGTTTTTAGGAAAGGAAATAGGTGTGTATTATCAGCAGTAGACCATTTTAATTCATATTTGTACGCTCTCCCAATTAAAGACGAAAAGGCAAGCACTTTAGCAAAAGTGTTAGCAAACCAACTGTTTTTAGAACATGGGATTTACCCTCAAATTTTACTTAGTGACAATGGGTCATACTTTAGAGCAAAATTATTAGACAAATTGAGGTATAAAACGCTGGCACATTTCATCGTATAGGGCGTCAGCTAACGGGAAAATTGAACGAAAGCATAGAGTTTTCATGTGCTAGGGGCACATGCAAGGCAGAAAAATGAAAATGGGGATGGTTATTTACCGTTTGTATTCCTTGCAGTGAATACAGCTTTCTCGTGTTTTTAAAAAGAAACACCATTTTTTTACAATATTTGAGAGAACCCAGGATTTGCATGGATGAAATGCAAAGTGATAGAAAGTATTATAATCTTCATCAATATAAACAATAAATGTTAATGCGTATAAATAAAGCAATGGAGCAAGTTAAAAAAAAAATTTGAAGATGCAAAGACAGAACAAAAAGATAAATAAAACAGGAAAAGTCAAAATAAGACAAATTATTGTTTAGGAGGCCTGGTCTAAGTAAAAGAAAAAAACCTAGAAGGAACAAAAAGCTAAAACCGAAATTGGATGAACCTTTTAGAATAGTAAAAATTCTACCAAATAACTTAACCTATGTTTTAAAGCACCAGTATTGAAAAAAGAAGGAGGAAGTAGTACACCACAACAGAATAAAAAAGGATTTTCTTCAAAACCATGAAAATCGAAGCCTATTTCTTCAGATGAAGAAGGAGACGAAACAATTGCACCAGCATAAATCAGGAGAGCATATGATTTTATGACCTGTTTAATGACCACAACAGCTGGGAGCAATGGAAGGAATATTTAGCCCAGTCTTGGCTACAAACTTTTCACAACAAACAAAAGAAAAGGGGCAATGCCCATTGGATACTAGTGATGAAAGCAACAGAGAAGAATCTCAAAGAAAAACTACTGGTTCAAGAGATAATAAACCAGAGCTTAAGTCCAAAGAAGAAAAAAAAATTTGAAAAAATTCCATGAATTGCCTAAATTTCATACGCTAGACTCGTCTGCAGTCTCAAAACAAAAATAGATTTCAGAACAAACGCCATCTACAAGAGGTAAGCTAACAGCCTGAGAAACAGACAACTCTTCTACAGAAACGGATGTGACTAAACCTGGCCCCTCTGTAAGGAAAAATACTTCAAGAGAAAAGCTATGAAGAAAAGTTAAGAAACCAAAAATTCAGC
>JAPEVW010000490.1:0-91468 GCA_027921565.1 Artemia sinica | reverse complement strand
CAGAATACTTTCATTTAATCACTATTGATAGTCGTAGTGCCAATATTTTCAATATTATAATTAACCGCAAACACCAGATAAATCAACATACAATATTTTTTTTTTTAAAAATAAAGACGAAAACAACATAAGAAGAAAGACAGGGTGGTTAGTCGTAGGGAGTAATAAAGAAAAGGCAAGATGAGGTGTAACATAGGATAGCTATGTATATAAATATAGAAAATAATATAGAACTATCTAATAATGGATATTAAGCCGATAGATAAGTAAGAAGACTAACTACAAAAAAACAAAATACTGTTATCCTGCAAATTAGACATCAAAATTTGTGAACTAAGGATGTTTGATAGATGAAAGCGATAAACGTATAAAATTGCATGAGAATTTGCAAAGACATGACAGATGGAGGAATTTAAGAGGAAGATGAAGGGGTGCATGACATAAGTGCCGCTTTGGCTGTCATACAACAAAAATATTCATTATAAGGGCTACTGAAGACCCCCATAAGGTTATACTGAATGCTTTCACCAAAAACGACGAAAATTTTCTGGGGCTGTTCCAGCAGTAAAATGCCTACGCGATTTTTCTGGGTAATCCGAGGAGATGACTAACCATCCATTTTGAGAGCAGAGAAAGGCCTTATCTACGAAATTATGCCAGTTCACACTTTCCTGGGTTATCATGAGATAAAGGTATGAGATGCACTCGCAGGCAAGTTCTGGCCGGCCATGAAGAGATGACGAATCTGTCGAATATTGTCTTTTTCGGGCCCAACCGTCTAGAGCTAACCAGAGAGCCAGGTGTCCCGATCGCGTTATGGTAGGAAGGATGCTTGGTGTAAAGAAGATTTAAGGGACCGACTATGCGGAACCTACTAGCGCTTGAGGGTTGGCCTAAAGAGGAGAGGTTTGACATGAATTGGGATGACCCGAGAAGAGTAGATGTGTTGCTATGCTTGTATGGCCCTTAAAACCTCTATCACAAGCCCTGAAAGGGCCCGGCAAATTCGCCACTTGAGCGTCAAATAAAGCCCTAAATCAAGAACAATAAAAACAATAAACAACAACAGAAAATATATAAAACGCCGGCTCAGTTGCAAATACGCAAAAAATGCCATTAAGAACAAAATACAAATCATAAACTCATAAAATTAGAAGCCGCCGAAAATATCAAGTCAGCAAAACTAGCCAAAAAAAACGAAACTCCTAAAAATCTAACAAGGCGATATAAAGTAAAAAGATATAAACAAACACAAGTAATTAGTGACTTAATAAACATAAATAAAAAACCTTCAAATTTGCAAAATGGGCATTAAAATTAATAACTGTTGAGTGTCAAAAAAGTGAGTGGAGGGCGGAGGGAGGACTGCCAAGAAGATTCCTGGTTGAAAATGTCAACATATGTAAGCGGCATAAAATGTTCTTCTATATCTTCAGGGCAAACTATTATTATTGGGGCAAGAAGGAGGATTTTCTGTTGACACAGAACGCTGGAGGCGGGGTCGAAGGGCGTGCAATTATTGAACCAAGGGAAAAGGCGGAGTTAGTTCGAGCGCGTATAAGGGCATGTTAGCAAAAGCCAGACGCTAAATTTTTGCCTCGTCCTTTCTTAACGCGCGTGGACCAAGATTAGCTATCCTTAAGAAGGGAAATATAAGCGCTACTGACCCCTACCTCATTGAAGATAATCATAAGGCACCTTTTTTGCGGAATGCCCTATCTGATTCCGCATAGTCCAACAATTCATGTAAAGGTCCACGGATAGAACCAAAAAGCACAAGGCGATACTCAAGGGGTGGGCGTACAGATGCACAGTATAGAAATAACTCAAACAAATCGTGATATAGCGGCATTTTCAATTTTTAAGAGAGTTTCAGGAAGGAAAATGCGGCATTTTGCACGTTTTAAGATGTCATTAATGTGACAATCCATTTAAGCGCTTGAAATGGTTACAAGACAGTTAGCATCATCAACGAATTTCCAGCTACTAAAAATAAACACCAAGCGATTGTATTATCATTGAAGAAGAAATGAATTTAGGACTAAAAGCAGCGTTCCTTGCGAGGCACACCATTTTAAATCAGAGGGGCATCGATCAGGAAGACTCATACATTCAGGATTTTCCACGACCTTAGCGCTTCTATATAAGAGACGAAAGGAGCCAATATATTCCAATATGAATAAAGCGGTCAACTTGAGAGTCATAGAAGCTTTTCTAATAGCTATATATAATTGGCGTGATATTTTTTTAATCAAAAGCTTTTCTCGCAAGTCAACAGCCTGATAAACATTAGAGCCAGACTATTTAGGGTCTTTGAGCTGTGTCTATATATTGTGTACATAAGGGAACAAGATAGTGGGTAGCTAGATGCTAGAGCGTAGCGTTTCCCGAAATGATCTTCTGTGTCCCAACATTTGCGGATATATACTTTACTTTCAACCATCAAAGCTAAAAGCTCTATCATATAACTTCGCAAAAATGGCGTCAAGTAGCAATGCGGCTACGGACACATCAAATCTTTAGATATAGTAATCTTGTCTTTTTACGCGGAGCCTAATAAAAATGTTAGGATGACCGCTACTCCTCACTTGCCAGATCTTTTAGGGGGGGGAGGATGGGTTGATGTGCAATTTCATTGGCCGATAAAAAGCCAGGTTGCGATATTTAAGAAGAGGTTATTTCGCAGATAAGGAAATGCTGCCAAAGAGACTTTCATTAAGATATCAAATATACTTTTAAATGCAGCATAAACTAGAATATCGTAAAGGGTAGTTAAATGTGTCTTAAACATTTGTACTAGCACTTTGAAAAACCATTTTCAGATACAGTTTACAATCTACAATATACAGTTTACAATTTACAAAATAGCCTTTAGACCTTGAAAGAGAGCCATGTCTCGCCAGGTGTACAGCTCTGGTTAAAGCTCGCACAGAATAGACTATGTAGACTCTAGACTTATGGTTTTTTTTTCGCCTGAGATACATACCCGCACTACTGCTATTTGCAACTTTTCCAGATAACACTCTAGTTGACCAAAGACAACTCCACTGAGATTTCTCTAGGCATTAATTCATTATACCTGTTTATCACGTAGTTGCAACAATTAGTGGCCATGAACAGGGTCATGCTTGCTAGACACTCGGACACTCATTTTTCGGATTATAGGAAGGCGTCGTTTCCCGAAATGCAAGAGACAGGTCTCTGGTATCTACATGATTCGCTATGAAGATAATTCACACACGCGGAAATTTCGCCACGAATCGTGCCAGGATACTCTTCGTTCTCGCAGTCCTCGCAGATGACATTGTCAAAAAATAAAACGCTAAAAAAAAAAAACGGAGCTGAAGCATGAATTAGATCAAATTGTTTAATCTAGAGCATAGTGTGGAAAATATGACCAGCTCCATGTATGCACTCGTTTTCTCTGATAGCATCCCCTGAGCGAATCCGTTAGCCGATGAAGTTTATATGAAGCAGTGCTATCAGGACCCTCGAAGGCCCGCCAGGTATTGAACATGCGTGAAAGATAAGTACTAAGGGAGATGCATTAATTGCAGCGATTCCACTGATGTCCGAGCTCAGCGCCTCGTATGTATAATTGCTATCCACTTTTCACCGGCGGTTATCTATAATCCAAGAAAGCCCGATAAGATTTCTTTAGTCTCGTACGATAGGCCAACCCAAGCTTCGCTTCATCAGTCCAGCACACCGACGACGAACCATGAAGATCTACAAACTACTCTTTAGGAAACAATACGCAACCAGAGAAGGTATGACAACAGCGAAAAGTTATTGACAATCTTAAGGGATTACAGCCTAAAACGGCCAGTGCCGCCAGCGCGAACCACCTAACGATAGCTAGACCAGAACAAATCAAGAATAGCCTTAGCCCCAGAATATTCTATCGCTTAGACCAGCTCAGAAGACCAGTAAATCATAATTTTTTGCCTAGCCTCATACAATATTTTCATAAACCAGAGAATAACAGAAACAGTATCCACATACTCACACGTAAAGAAATCCAGCAAATAGAAGTCATCAACCAGCTGCCCGATCAAATCAGCTCGCCCCAAACAAGGAAAAGAGATGAGGACGGGACGTACCCAGCCACAACGGTCAAATGAAGGACCGTTCAATCAGCAAACAGCACGAATAACACACCTAGAAATATGAAGCCCGATAAAAAACGTGAGCAGCCATACAATGGCCCAAAATATCCACAATATTAAGGTTCTCATATATCTGCACAAAAAAACTCCGCAGCAATGCAGAGAAGGATCCCCAGAGGCAAAATGATCAAGCATCTCACTCAGGAAATCTCAAATGATTGATTTAGAAGAACTTAATTAGCGTTTCACAGTCAAAGACATCTAGAAAGGCTAAAGCCAATGCAAAAATGACAAGAGCGAAACTAAGACAATGAACTAAAAGAAATCTGTACATGTTTGCGGAGCCTGAAAAAAATGTACTTGGATAGACAAAAATAAAGAAGGCATATTACACCCGCGTATTAAGCAAGAGGTGCAACGCAAGCCGCGTATACACAGCGATCTACTACACCCCAAAACTCATGACAAAAGCGTGACGCAGAATTTGAAAACAGTACATGTCGGTAACTGTTCACTCGATCCACACGGTTCATAGCCTACAATTGTCAACTTACAATTCAGACAATGACCGCATTATGACGTAAAATAAACAAGTATTTTGGCGATGTCCGAGGGATCCAAATATATACAAGAAAAAGCACAAAAAGAGTAATTGAAGGCCAGAATAAGAGATCACTACTAAGAGTGTTACGCCTGCAAAAAAAAAAAAACAAACAGACGTTGCCAAGTTTGGATTACGTTCACCATCCCCATTAGTATTTATTTCATCATAGAGTAGCGTGTCTTGAAAAGCCACAGAGATGAGAGATAAGAAGCTCACAAACGACCACCTGGATAATAGGCCAAACAGACCTAAAGCGCGCAAGAGAATAGGAATTTAGTCATCTTCGCCGTATTAGTTATAATACGAAATAAACAGCCAAATAATGACAAATTCCCTGAAAAGAGATCTAAACCTTCAAGGATAAAAAATCAGATTACAAAGAGTTGGGGGGGTGGAAAGATTACAAAGACTGGTAACGATGTAGAAAAGAGTTTCAAAGTGCTCATGCAAAGAGAATTGAAAACCAAATGGAAAGTCAGTTCCACCAAAAACTGCTGGAACAACACGGATCAAACGAGAAATTTAAAAGAAACGCCTCCTGTTACAGGCGTGTGTATAAAAAACATCCCCGATAGAAACACCACAGGAGAACTGCTTCGGTGAATTTCAATTAAACTCATACTAGCATGCTATCTCAATGAAGACAATGCACAAGCTAAGGGCACAAGTAAATTACGAAACATGAATTGTAGAACCCCCAAAACAATATCCTGGTAAATTAATGGAATATCGCGCCAGGAATTGACGCGCTAAGCCTGTATCTTTTAATAAGTTAACTTCGGAGTGAAATCAGCGCCGATGTTTCATAGCTGCAAAGCTACTAAATGAATTTGCGGGTCAAGAGGATTACCTGAAAGTGAATGTCTAGTCATATATCACTGTTACACAAGCGGCGCGACCTAGAGAAGAACGCTGCGAAATCTGTACGACAATCTTCTCCTAAACAAACTGCCGACTATCGAATCATAGTAACTAAAGGAATGAAGAGAAAGCGCCAGAATAAAAAGTGGGAGATTACCAACTACAGGTGGTATAAAAAGCCGAAAATCCAAAATGTACGCTAGACAGGGTCCTCAGACATTATGCACTCTGACGCAGTGATTTTTTAAAAAAAAACGAATGGACACGTTATAGGTTTGCAGAAACCATATTGCACATAGTATGCGTGCGACATAGTCTGAGGGCTATATAATTCCATACTACCCGTGAGAAATTTTCGCTGGTTTTAATGATGACAAAAGATGAGTGATTGCCATTCGAAATGCGAAATCATAGATCAATTGGAAAAGAATATATTTACACTGAAAATGTGGTTATAAAAATAGTAACGGAAAAACTGACGTCAATAATAAACCTAGAAAAAGGTCTGCCCGCAATGGTATCCTTCTTTGTTTCTCGAAGCTATTTAACCTATGCTTGGACTCCACTGCTTCCGCGACTATGTAGAAGAAAAGACAAGTTTGGGTGTTCAAGTTTTGAAAAGTGCAGGCATTCTTAGATGGGGAAATTTATCACAGGCCCCAGCGACACTTAATGTGAAAACTACCTGTGAACGGGTACGCAGATAGTACTTTGAGAATGACGTAAAACCTACCACTGAAAAAACAGCAGTAGCCGACCTAACCTTAAACAAATTTGCCCAATATGACTGATTATAGCAAGCAAATCGATATGGCTCAGTTTGCACACTGAAAAAGCTGGGAGCATGGGACCTGACTTCTGAAAGTCGCACTGAACACAAGACAAATTTGGCGGAAAGCGAATAATGGAACTAAGACTTAGTGCGTTGAAATTGAGTCAACTGAGAAAAAACCTTTCAAAAAATTACGGGCTTACGAAAGATTTCTGTTATGTCAGATACATATTGCACCCTCTCGCTTATTATTTTACACATGCCAACCTAGATTATTCGCATTACCCTGAAAAACTTACTCCAGTTGACTTTTACCTTAAAAAGACGAATTCATAGTAAATTAAACAATTTTGAAATATTAAATTTTGTTCAATAATTTTGATAGTGTGTTTCGTCCCTAAACTTAACTTTGATCACAGATTATGCCCAGGATGAAACTGAGTACTCAGGAAAGCGTGGATGAAATAATAATATGTGTAGGACAATACAATTATATTGCATAAATTCGTGATGTATAAAAATAAAGCCTACTCGAATTTTTTTTAAGCTGCTCATATGTTCAATAAAAAAGACACTAGTAAAAACATATATTCATTAAAATTCATGTGTTTGCCTATGAAAATCGAATATATTAGGTTGAAATAGAAATTTAATAAGCGCTACTGTCAAACCAGAGACAGATTGCTAACTATATGACCTGTATATCTATGTGATATTCAGCGTTCCACAGAAACTTTGTATATTAAAGTATTTCCATGGCCGAAAATGAGTGAACATCTATGTCGGGTAGGAGATACCTTGCGAAACCGGAAATTGTATTTTTTGTGCCTGTCCGGGCTATTATAGTAGTATAGCCTTAGTTTTCATCAATTATCTCTTGTCGGCTCCTACAAATTAAAAAAGAAGGAGTTTATTAAATTAATGTAAAGGTGAACACAAAGGTTG
Source organism: Artemia sinica (assembly GCA_027921565.1). Classification (NCBI taxonomy): domain Eukaryota; kingdom Metazoa; phylum Arthropoda; class Branchiopoda; order Anostraca; family Artemiidae; genus Artemia; species Artemia sinica. Next base: position 84,177 of record JAPEVW010000490.1, on the reverse strand, counting down.
AAATTTTTAAGTGAAAAGATTATATGTCACCGAGAGGAGAGGAAGCGGGGATATCTCAAATACTACCGGATGCACCAACAGCACTACGGCATTCTGTAGTACGTCAACAATTTTTTAGCCCTTTCGAGATTCTAGAAAAATTTTTTTTATAGCAAAATAAGAAATAATTTTACTCCAATTTTGGCTAATTCAGTCAGACAGCTTGCGTGCATCAGAAGCAGCACTAACCAAACATAAGAGCCATATCGGCTAGCATAATTTACAATGAAAATAGGGTATGGCCGGGCAGTAGGCCCCATCATTAAAACGCCTGACGAAGCGATTTCGTCCCCGGTAAACCGCGAAACCCAAAAAACGCGGCATAAACCACAGGCCTCTACACGCAAGTTTGGTAACTGTTTCATAGCAGATTCATACAGCTAGATTGCAATATATACGATTGATTGAGCGCAAGGGCTAGGTGGGAGTATCTGTACTTTTATCATTATTTTACGTTTAGTCTCCAAGACGTGCATAACATCTTTTCGACTTAGGAATTTAAAACAGCTTTGAATCATATAGATATTAATTCAAGTGCCTCCAAAATATTAATAAATTCAGTGACCTTGACGTGATTACAGAACAGAAAATTTCACATCACTCTGCTACGGGACTAAAATACTAAAGTGACCTTATTGATAGCGATCTAAATATGGATAGCCTAGATTAGTTTTTTTTTTTTTTGTTTTTTTTTTGTTTGTTCTTTGGATTATAATAACTTACACGGATAGCACAACAGATACGGCATTTTCTGTTGTCCGGTTCCACAATTTTTTAGGTTCGAATTACTAAAGCAAATAATCTTATTTATCATAGAAAATAAGAAAAATAATTTTATCCAATTTTTAGCTATAATTCAGCGACAGCTTGTGCCCAGAAGAGAGCCCCCCTAACACACATAAGAGCCGCTACGGTTAATAGGCCGCGGCCCATTTATGCATCCTTAAACTGCCGTTGTCCGAAAGGGTCGATACTTGGGTACCGGCCATACGCCCACCTTGCCCACAGGTATTGAATACTTAAACCTGTCTTATGTTTATGCTGGTGATCAAATTGCAACCGCAACGCCAAGTGCGACCGATTAAATTCGGTCTGAAGCTGAATAATGTACGGTCAGAATAACGACACACAGAAGGTCTCAGACACTTGTTACAGACATCCTTAAAGCGCCCTTAATTATAAGTGCCATAAGCAATTCAGTACACTGCCAAAGCTTGTCGTCTGTCTAACCATGCCAGATGAGATAATGACCGTTTGACTTCCGGGCCTGCCATCAATCGTAACGCTAGACGAGGAAGGTCAAATGATGAACTCCATCTCCGACAGTTCAAGAGCGTTTAGTTTCCTCAGTCGATCAGCCTACAGCTTACGCTCATACATCCCACGCGAGGCACATAAAGCACGACCATTTACAAAAGTAGGGATCGCTATAACCCTCGTAGCATATGCAGTATCGTCCCTCAATAATCCCAAAGCGTTCGATAATCCGGACGCTCGCAATGCGTTTATGTCCGATAGTACTCATAGCCCTGAACTATGATGAGAATAAATCAACGGTTTGTAAGACCAGAGATGACTGCGAAACATGATAGTAAGATCCAAATCGCTCCGCAAGAACCAGACATGAAGAACTAGAAATAAATGCTACACCGAAACGTAAACTGCCGAAATAAAGTGCCGACTACTTCACTGCAGCTCTCATGCGTTGACCCCCGATCTAGTATGACAGAGCAGGACATCAAGAGGTTTGCCCTCCTAAAAGCACTAAGCGTTGCTGAAATCGCGCAGTTATGCAACGTTGAAAAATAACCTAGCGAAAGTCTTCAAGATGTAATATGAATATTGAAGTAAAAATGATGATGTAGCATCCAGTTATCTTAAGCCGACCTCAATCAGATTTGTTATGAAAAGCACCTGACCTCTGACTCAACAGTTTAAGTTTTAAAATAGCCACATAACGCATGCCTACTCCTGCCACTGCATGTTGGCGCATATCGCAGCTGATTGTTATACATCAATCTCGCCGTTGTAGCGACGCCCTGATGGCTAGCCCGATAAGCGTGGATGTCCAGCCCAATAACTCCACCATCAAATATGAACGCCTTACCACTAGCAATGTATCATAATAAGTGCTTGCATCGCTAAGAATCTGAATGCTAATTTTCTTAATCTTCATCAGTTACTGTCGTTGTGCCATTTCTTAAAGAATAAATGCATGAACTATGACCTGGTTTGCTGTTCAAGAACATTTGCGGCCTTCTCCTTAAGTCAGACTTATAGATGTCATCCCCAAGTCATAAAGTTATCATCTTGTCCGTGCGTGCGATCACAAACTCACGGTCGTCCTCCGATGGAAGTTGGTCACGGAAATCACTTACTCAGTGCCTCATAGCTTGATCTGGACGTGATTTTCTTGCCCCCTAGTAAGCCCGATATAATAATGTGGTTTAATCTAAATTGTTATCTCCAACGTTATTATTGAGCGAGAATATCAGACAGACTGTTAGCAATTAAGTATGGTCGCGCTAGCTAAATGTCGAAAATGTGAAAAAACAGGGACTTTCTTGATGTTATAAGGGGGTGATTTCAACTGTTAACTTTGACCCGAAAAATTGAAACTCCCATAACTAAGTCGTGTGAACTACGTTATGGTTGCGTATGACAGAATGAACTAATATACTCGCAATCAAAAAATAAGGACTTCTTCTTAAATATCCACAATAGTAGAAGCTACATCTAATATTTAGCACCAATACTTGCCTAGAAAAGTAAAGACCTGGATACTGAAATTCCTGATGGTCGCCTAATATCAGTTTACGGAATGTCCTTGTAATTACCTTCCTAAGTTGCTGGCCTACTCTATCTGGCGGTGAAGCCGATATCACTGCATATATGCGTCTGGCAGTAAAATAAGATTCGGACTCTACGAACACGACGATTTGCCAAAGGAGCTAAAAAATCCTTTAGCCATACGTTGCGTTACTGTAATTGCACGCGCAAATTCTAGCAAGCGGTTTGTTCGAATCGATAAGCTCCTTGAGGTTTCGATGTTGAGTCGGCATTATCTAAGGATTACCGCAAGAGATACACCTATTCAAAATTTTCCCACTCACTATCCAAGGCAATTGAAACAATTACGCAAAAATGAATTCTCGCCACCAGACACAACAAGCCCTACAGCGAGTGGTTTAAAACTCGCTCTTAATGATTTTTTCTTTTCCAGTAGCAAGAAGTAACCACTTGGTGATTAGATGTTAAGAAGTTAATGAATATATTCAGCCCGTTTTTAAAAGCCTGAAGAAAAAGAAATCGCGGTGGGCTTTGATCAGATGTCCGGCCTCAGGATTTATCTTTGCTAGCCCTGGCGATTCGGATTTATTTCTTTAGCACCTTAGTTACCTACTTTAATCAATGGCTCTAAAACTTGGAATGTATACTGATTCTTATTTGCTATCGGTTCCCTGCGCCGCCCCAATTTTTGAAAAAGGCAACGTAGAGCATCGTCAGAGATGACTACTTATATACCGCCAGTGTTACCTGCTTGCCAACTACTTTTTGCAATGCCTTTTTCGAGTGTTGCATTGTAGATGCAGTTTACACATCAAAGTGCACTGTCCATGCCACCCACTCAGTTTAGCCGGGGGGTGTTTTTCGTTTTTTCTTTGGGAGTGGTTGACATTTCAAACTAGGCCTGCCAGATGCGGAAATGCACTAGTGCGCTTATTTTGGGTTATAAATGTATGTGCAGAGAAAACTGTAGGATAAAATCCTAGCACTAGCATCCATGACGTCAGACGTGGCTTTCGAATTCAGTTGATACCTTGAAGGTTATAATACCTTTGATATGAGTAGTTAGAGCGTTGTTGATCCTTGTTTTTTAGCGCCACTGCATTGTATGATATTATTGTTCATTAAAGCCTCGCAGCTGTTCGAATTCCTGTGGCACATCGGCAGCCCTAGGACAGATCCCATTAATGACGAGTGCTAAGAAGAGTCTTCACCTCGTGCGCAACCCTATCGTGCCAGTTAAAAAAAAGGAGCCTAAGGCAGGGTGCCTACTTACCATCACCGACGGATTTTAAACAATTAACATTGTCTAAAACACCTCAGTCTAAAATACCTCGACTCTATAGCTATTCTTCTATCGGGATCGACATCTACCCTGAATCCTGGTTACGTAGATGGCGTCTTTAGTCTAAGCTCATTTTCTGCGTGGCTGGAACAAAATTTCATCTGCAAACTCTAGTGCACGCTATCATAAAATAGGCTTGGGTTTAACACTGCATAAAATTTTTCGATTAGGTTAATATGACCCCGAAGTGAGCACAGTTAATTCTCATGTGTATACTCAGGTCCTCCGTTCGGGAGATCAATTACGAAACCCGTGGCCCTCCTATGAGCTCACTCTAACGCACAAACGCGTGTACGTACTTTATACAGAACGTATTTGTTGAAAATAAGCAGAAATTGATCACCAAATTTATATTAGACTTGTATAGTGCTATGGTGCCCATCCTCATTAAACTGGCTGAACTTGAGCCCGTGCGTTTCCCTGGATGCGAGATTTTTATACATGAGTGACAGGCGTGTAATCTCTCGCATGTCGACATTTATCAGCCTTTGGCCAAAGTTTTTTCTTATGCTGGATGCCCCGTGAGGACGAGCCAATCGGCTACATGTCTTGGAAGAGTACTCAAAAAGTTGACTCACAGCATCGCTATAGGAGCCGCCAAAACCGGCGTTGTAATTTCGTCGATATCTGCAGCAGCCCTCCCATGGGCTGAATTGCCCAAGACAGCTAATGGCTCGGAAGCAGACTGTCAAATTTTTCTCGTTACTTTGTATGCCCCCCTTTTATATTTGCGGTATCTATTGGAATAGCCGAGTGCTTATACTTTTGTTTTCTTTTGTATTGCCTCCATCTGCCTTGTTTTGAGTACATGAGTTGATAAGATAGTATAAATATAATGAGTAGTATATATAGAGAGAGATAGGAGTATATATATTATATATATATATAATTATTAGTAGTATATATCACATTAGATATATACGAGTTATAGAGCTATTAGAGATAGAGAGTAAATAGATATAATAGATATATAATAATATCAAGTATAAGTAGATAAAGATAGTAGTATATTATATATAAATCGATATATAGTATATAAGATATATATATATATATACTAGATAAATTATAATAATAGTATATATATATATATATATATTATCAACTATATATATATAATAATTAATATATATAAAACGATGCGGAAAAGATTAATTCACTCCAGTTTAACACAATAGTTTCTTAACCTCTATGGGATTTATGATAATTAATATGAACCTATATAACCTAGGCATATACGAAGATTTTATCCAAAACTTTTCTTTTCTTCCACAAATCCTAAATACTAACAGAAAACTCTAGATATATGTTTTTCAGTCCGTTGACAGTTACAGAGCATAGATCAATCGGTGATTTTTCCATTCGCATTTTATATTAGCAATACTATCAAATACACGGGGAAGAATGCTGAACTGCTGCCTTCACTGCGGAGCACTTGCAGGCGTTTAGTACCTCGCTCCAGTAAAGTTTCAACGGTTGCCCGTTCATTACCAAGTGGCCAGGCATATACAACGGAGTTGAGAAAAAAGATGGTGAGGGGTTCCTGTTTTAACTCTTGCCAAGTCCTACTCTCTTACTGCGACAGGAATCCCTACTACCAGAAACCTAAGAGTCAATAATACCATATCCTCTACCCATCGGTCAGTCACGCTATGATTATAGACAAAAAAAGAAACTAATAAACACATCATCTGATGAATACAGTGAACCCTGCTCCTGATAATACGTAGACTGCCAGACATGGCCTTTCAAATCCACAATTTGAGCACGCATTAAGACGCCCTGCCAGAATGAAAAAAAAATAGTTCGAAACGCCAGGTGCTTCCCGATAGCCCGCACGCATATTATTAGCGAATAGAAATGGGCCCTCCTCGCCCTACTCTCAACCAAGCTCCATTTTCAACTCAGAATCATGAACCGAGTGAACTCCTCAGATGCCGTTCGTTTCATTCAAATTAGCCCCGAGTTGATCTCTCAGATAGTCTGGGATCTACCCTTGCGTGACGCATTAAAGACAGCCTTGCGCAGAAATCAATAATATGAAGAATCCCAAATCCTTTGGGTTTTTTTTGCCGTGACTGAAGGTTAGACCTTGTACTCAGGTGAGAAGGACAGCCTGCAAGTTACTCAACTTGGCCGACATTGCCTAGCTTACAACCCCCCCCTTCATATAGCTATAACTTATTCCACCTTGCCATGCAACAAAGTTGCACGCTCTACACCACGATACCATGTGTCAGAAGCCTATTTTCACAGTCAAGCAGTTGTTGAGTAAGAAGCAATGTGACTGAATAATACAGCACAACACTACTAAAACACTCAAATTTTCAGTGTCACATATGATACATACAAAATAATAAGATGTTGCATTCCAATATTTAACTATTCAATAAGCATTCAGTGTTTTTCACATCAAAATCTATCGAGCTATGAGAAACTTTGCGTGTCGTTCCAATAAAAAAGGAGGTGCGGCCTACACCCTTAGAAGTCAATAAAGCTCTAATACAAGGCACACCAGGGATGTAATTTTGCTAGAGACAGCTGGCCTGGCTTTAACTAGCTTTCTCCAGACCCCAATTTGTACAGAGACCCCAGTTTGCTTCTCTCATCTGAAAATATTTTCTTTTATATTCAAAAATCTTTTCAAAGCTAAGATGAGCCCTGTCTATAATCACCTCCAAAGACGTTAGTTTTTATTAGCTTTTTTGTGCATGATATATTAAATAATGGAATCGAATAAACATTTCCTTTGCCACTGTCATTTTCACTAATTGCGAGATTTGACTCACATTTACCCCAGAGGTTTTGCTGCATGAAATTAACGTCCCTGACAACCACACCCTATGATCAGCTTGTCAGATAACCCTCAATGCAGAGCGCTTTTTTTTTTTTGCAAGTTCCCAATCGTGCAAAATGGAAATTTGTATTTTCATGGACCCAAGGGAAAAGTTACTCACGAGATGTGCTGTTGTTGTTATTTCCCAGGCGACGATTTGTTAAATCGCAATAGAACTAAGCCTCCTAGAATATCGACAGAGAGGGCCTCTAATTCGAACGCGCAAATTAAAAGTTCTTAGCTTCTATTACTAAGTAAACCATAAAAATTAGGAGTCGAGACATACTAACTCCCCTTCCACACTGCCTTTTCCACAAATTCGCTCATAGCCTCCCACAAAATTGGAAGTAGATATACCATTTGACTTACATAAGTTAATTAGAAATAATCTAGATACATATAACAACCTTGCCGATATAACTCTGATCCCCACTCAAACCCATATGAAGGGAAAGGATCCTGTAAGGCCATGAAATTTTCCTTTTCTTTAAAGATAGCTGAAATGTTATTGCTGTGGGGGCGCAGGCTGAGTGTTCGTGCAGAAGAAATTCACAAAGCGAAGCAATTTTCTGGGGCGTGAACTTGCCAGGGAAAAACTAATTAAAATGGGGCAAGATTCCCAGAGTACAGGTCCCTATGTCAAAATTATTTCTACTTTTAGTATACTCTATCTCTCTACAAGTGATTAAAGTTTTATTCGTCATGGAGATGTCAGAGAGAGAGCTATGGTTAGAGGCGACGCTCAAACTGGCTTTGCATTGTCTAAGGGATCTTCTATTTACTGGGCTGAATTATTCCGCTGGGCCTTTATTATAGTGGGGTGCGAATATGTGCGCGGCAATCAATTTTTATCTGCGGTGCGGGGGGGAGGCTTTACGGAAAGAGATTTCAACGGAGGGGCGCCATATCCTAGCCTTATTTAAAGACAGTCAAAAATAACGTATTCAAATGAATTTGCTATCAAAAAAGAATCAGGCGCCGAATCGCGCAGAAATTTCTGGGAGATTTCGTGTGAAACGAAGTTAGTCATGAGGGAATATGAGACTTGGGAGACTGTTCTCGGGGCGTTTGTTCATGTGGCTATTTTTAATTTCCAAATCTCTGCGTCATCGCATCCGCGAATATCAGATCCTTTTCTTAAGATCACTTGCCCAAACACTTTAAGACTTGTATTGTTTTGTTTTCAAATCATCTATAAAGATCCGATTCCATACTGTGGTTGACTTGCACTGTTTCAAAGTGTATATTATATTATTCACTGGGGATATGCCTAGCCTGATTAAAATAATTATCATAGTTTAGCTCAAGGTGATAGGGTGCACGAAAGAATGCTTGGATTTTCATAACTATTTTGCGCGTTTGTGCATTTTGCCAACTGTCCTTTGAGTGTTTTGCTTGGCAATGAAGACCAGGGAGCTCGTATGTGCCTAAAGAATTTGCTAGATACAATAGAATGTATCGTCTTTATACCGGAGTCATACTGTTTTTCTGCTACCGGCCAGCCCCACCTGCGTATAAGCAAAGATGAAGGTTATTTTCTCAACTAGTCCTTGAAATATCAAAGCTTATTTTTTTTTTTTTTTTGAGCTCTATTTACCAGAAGGTATTTTTGATAATACGCTATTCATTGTTAATGTGTGTTGGCGAATTTGCTCTGCTTCGTAATTTCTATTTACATATTTTTGCTGTGTGTATATGCTCTTGCCGGCCCTATATTTAGAAATACACGATCACGATATACTATACTATAGTAATCCTTGAATACGGTTTTCCAAGACCTGCCTGCGTACTTTCAAGGTTAAATTTCGCCAACGACTGTATATTATCAAGTGTAGGTTATTCTATGTTCAAAATATTATGATTTCATTTTTAATTATGCCCCCTTATAATATTATATTTCAAATTCCCCCACAATTTTAGTCTAAATTGCATCAAGGTTATCACAGAACCTAAAAGTCCTCAAGCTACTGAAAAATTTCAATAAGTAATACTATTACATTTTACAAGGAATCCTAAACAACAAAAACTAAAGATATACATATTCCTGTCTTCAACCACTAATTGACCACTTCCAGCGCCTAGATAATGAGTTTTTTTACTAATTTTGTTTTGTATAGAACTCTGAATATACAGAAGATGGAGACTGTGAACGGTCTATGCCTATTTGTTTCGCAGCGGCTAGCTGCATGTCAGCTTCGATTTTTTACCCCATGAGCCTTGAGTCGCTTAAGCTGCGCAAATGCATTTAACCCGTAAATCATCTTTTGATAATCAATGAAACTCTGCAACAAACTGGGTAATGAGTGATAGCCTAAGACGACCCCTCTTGAGAGCAATGAACTCTGATCAAACCCGGGCAAGGCACAATTTAGTAGTGCTTTAGGAAGACCATTGCACAATGCCTGAACAACCGCGTTAATGAGTGATTTATTAAGGCTCTACTCTCGATAGAACAAAGAACTCTGAACAAGCTTGACATCGCGAACAGGTTCTACCTGGTCGCATTGCATAAGCAAAAACATATTGGCACCTAATAGTTTTAAGAGCATGGCCAAGTAGTTTCGATGATCACAGATATATTGACTTGGGTGTAGGATTATAAACTGGCGAACTCTTAAGGATGAAGAAAATGGACGATGCTACAACTAGAACTAACACGTTGATCGCTTAAAAAATTGTCATTGGAAAACATTCGACAAAAACCCTACACAAATCCCCTTATGAATGAACAATAAATGCAAATGAGTAATATCTACTAAAACTTTTGACAACGCCTCAAGGCACTATTCTTATGCTCCCTGTGCGTTAAGATCACGAAAAAGGTTTTTTAACGGCGCCTATTTTCAAACTGCCGAATAATGTACCCAAGTGAAATTCATTGATCGGCGATCAATGTTTTGAATTTATGATATTATTGTCTGAGTAGGAATCAGTCAGACCCGAGTATTTATGATCGGTAACAGAATCGATGCGTTAGTCACTGAACCAACAAGTCAAGTGCTCTTTGTAGCTTTTGTAATATTATGCTTTTTAGAAATCACATGCCATAAGAATATAGATGATTGGCCTAGTAGTATTTAGATGCATCACAGCAAAATATTTGACTGCGTGGTACAGGATTTAAACTCGGGAGCCTCTCCTTAAGATGTGGTTTTTTTTAAAAAAATGACGCGCTATAGTCAACTAGCAATCTAACACGTCTATGTTAACTAAAATGTATATAGAAATACATTGACTAAAAACTCTCACAAATAACCTTATGATATGAAACAATTAAAGAAATGAGTAATGTCAATCCATTAATGCTATTAATCATTGCCCTAATAGCATTTAAGATCCAAGGTTAATGTAGTTTCGAATGCATCACAAAATATTGACCTGGTGTCGAGGATTTTAAACTGACGCGCAGACTCTTAAGGATGAAGCACAAGGACGTAGAACTAGTCAACTATGAACAACACGGTGATAGTTAATAAATGTGTTATTGACACATACATATGACAAAAACCTCACAACATCACCTTGCTGAATGACAAGTTAAATAGAAATGGTAATATCCTATTATACTTTGTGACAACGCCAAAGCACAATACTCTTTTAGTTCCCTCTGTTGGTTAAGATCACGCAAAATGCGTTTAACGGCCCGCGGGATACCCAAACTGCTGCTATCTAACACCCAAGTAAATTCATTGATGGCGGATACTTTGAATTCTAATAGAATATGTTGTAACTCACGCGCTGTAGCGCAATCTCAGACCGAGATGTTATGATGCGTAAAAGAATGATGTGTCTTGACTCAACTGAACCAACAAAGGCAATGGATATTATGTTATTTAAAGAAATGCCATATCGAAGCAAGTAGGTTTCCTTGCCAGTTACCAGACACATTGAATCTGCTCACTGGGACATTCGCTATAAAGACATATATCGTCTATTCCTTTTAAAAAAACCCCTCTACTAGCCATTCTTAGAACTCTATCGTATTCATATCCATGGATTATTTTTAGGACCTGCCCGAAACATCAGGCGAGGAGCTAAGAACAATCAAAACTAAAAAAGAGCCAAAACACTGCCCGTTTTTTTTATACTTAGAAATCCTTCCGTCTGCATTAAACTAAATTTTCTCTTTAACTTAGAATTTTTGGGAACAAAAATTTTTATCACTCTTTTATCTAACAATTAATGAAATTTACTTGCTAATGTTTTAGGATCTACGAAATTAAATAATATAACACTAAATAGACGTGATTTTATTCTTTTAGCAAAAGTAATCGTCTGTAGTGATAGGCTTTTTTCCACTTAGTAGTTTTTTATAAACTTCGATTTTTATCCTTCTACATGTCTTAAATTAGCACATTGCAATGTGCCCTTATAACAGAGCTTCAGAATGATAACATTGTGAAATAAAGCATGTAGGCGCCTGTTTCCTAATTGAAGCTGAAAGTTGCTAACGGCATAGTGATTGACCCAAAAGAGAACCCAATGTAATAAGTTAGAAATTACAGGAGATGCGGCCGTAGCACCTCCGTAATTAGGGTACGTGTAGTATCTTTAGCAGAATGTAAAAGATATTGGAAAGGAGCAATAAACTTGGTAATGATTTCTTTGTACTTGGCCCCGCGTACTAGTTGCGCAATGAATATACATGACAGAGCCATAGGAAAAAACCCTAATGCCGTCAGAGTCAAATAAATAAACGTTACTTGTGCTATCCAATTCCGATAACAACTTCAATTATGATTATACAAGCCCTGCACAACTGTAAGTGCTTCCGCATTAGGTTGAGGTTTTTTTTGCTTGCCAGTTAATCTGCTGCCCAACCAATTTCTCTTGTAACTTAGAAAGCAAAATGAATAATCGCAAAATAAAAATGTATTGTGGAATTACTGTGTTGCTTTTGAACCGCAATAAGATTCCTTTATTTTTTTTTTTTACGGGTAAGAAAGTGAGAGAAATGCAGGATCAATGAACCTCTAGACGTTGACTGACATACAGTTTTTGCTGCCCCCTAACTTAAATTCTGTGGCCGGGATCAGAGTGAAGCATACTACGTTCGCCCTACACTGCCAAAAAGTACTTTTAACCTTGGAGCCAAAGCCGTATAAACGTTTAGAGAAGTACTTAGCTCTACTTGCAATACTGCCATCAAAAGGACTCCAAGATCGTATGCGGACATATGACACTGAATTATATTGGCTTCGAAAAAACCTACGTTGCCACATTGCTTCATATTTGGAAGATGCTATTTTGTTATGTATCTCTGCGAACGCTAAAAAAATAAAAAATTTGACTGTCATCATATGGCAAAGTAAACTATAATATTATTTGAGCTCATGAATAAAAGCATGTGAGATAAATAGAATGGAGGAGGGGCTACACATTAAGACATATGAACAGACTGAGGTTTCCTACTGGACCGAGGCTGATTACAGGCCCCCTATAATGAAGCGCTGCGGTAAAGAACTTAGAGTACTGCTTCACCGCACAGAATGTGGGGGTCGAGAGAGAGTCCGAATGGCAAGGCACCGGAAGAAAGACATGTACAATTTTTTTTGGGGTTGAAAGCACTTGTTTAATATAAGGGCTAATTTTGCCCTACAGATTCAAGTTTTTAATTCCCAAACCTGTGACTCCAAATCTACCACTTTTCCAATTTGTTAAAAAAAAGTTAAATATCCCTTAAATTTTGAAGGGGGCAATATCACTGTTTTTTTTTCCGAAGAACAATAGCCGTTGGTTTTTTTCGCACACCCCCCCCAGGACGGCATAGCCGAAGCGTGACCTTTACTTATGCGTGGTTAAGTTGCATACGACCAACGTGTTTTTAAAAAAGAATGGCATGCTATTTATCAATGGGTTTTCCCTGCTCTATGTCGGATGGCGCCGAAAGAAAACCATAAATAGGTATCATGGAGGGAACCGTGAATAAGCCCCATTCAAATTTAGCCGAACATTTGCCAAAACTCTTTCTTAAAAATTTAAAAGCTAGAAATCTTTGAATTAGAATTGGACAAGGTAACAGTTTACTGAGTTAAAACTTTTTTTGCTATTGGCCATAAAAAAAAAAAAAAATTGCACCTGAAAGCCGTTTCCGGTTTTTATCAAACTTTAAAAATATTATTGTTATTTCTTCTGACTTCCTTCCTGCCAAAAGTACCTCAGTTACTTCTTACCACTTATTTAATTATATGGTTTGTAATCACTCGGTCCCCATAAAATTCCAAGTCTGTTTGTAATGTTCCCAGTTGGGTAATACCTCAACAAGCTCTTTCTTTAATCATACTCCAAACCATATTATAGTTCCACTAACTTTTCCAATGAAAAAAACAGTTTTTAATTTCCCTTACATGTTTTCTACAGGACAATAAAAAAAAGAAATATGCAACATTCAACAAATTTAACACCGCAGATGGATGCCATTTTTCCAAGCCAATAAATTCAGTTTTTGTGTTTTTTTCCGCTAAAATCCCCAATCAATCTTAGCTGAAGTCTATTGAGTTAAGTATTTAAATAGAAAAGTCAGCCCACGCCCCTGCATCTAACTTTTATGCCTTTGGCTCGAGCGTTAAAAAGACTTTGTTTTCTACTAGCAAAAGTCATAGTAGTTCATTAATCCAAACCAAATTTGTTTATACAACCCAGTATTTGAGTCTTACTCAGAGTCTCATTGATCCCCATTTCTCTCACTTATTTCGTTTACCGTATTCGTTTCAAAAGAAAAAATAATTTGCGGAGACCACACTGCCGTTTCCATGATGATAAGTAAATTTTTCAAATAGCGGAATAAAAAATTTTTAAATAGGACAGTGGCAACTCTTTCACAAATATTGATAAAAACTTTTCACAAAATGATGCATAGATATTCGTTTTTTCACATATGCAAGTAACCGTCATCAGTTAGTAAAACTAAACTAAGAACAAATGTAGTTTAAACTCCCTGGCCAAGGTGTAGTTTCATTCAATGCTAATGAAAAACCGGATCCAAGAAAGTGAAAAGAAACCAGCTTCCTCCGCTTTTTTTCTTTGCTTTGAAAAAGAATTAGATTATTAAATAATATGTAGTTTTTATTTATATTTCGTATATTAACTATTATTTTAATTGCTTTTATTTTAGTTTTACTACTGAATGACGGTCTTTTTTTTTTTTTTTTTTTATTTACTGTTATGCGTCTTTTTCTTACACTATCTTTTATGCTGTCCCGAAATATCTTAATAGTATTTTTATGGAATTTTTTATCACTGTTTGTGATGAAAGTTAATCATTTTCCAATTAAAAGGCTTTTATCCCTATTTGAATTTTTATTATTTTAAAAAAAAGAAACCAATGCCACACAATAATATTTTATTTTGCCGTTTTTTTTCTTTGCATTTACACTCAGGGACCAGAGGAAATAGGTTTTTGCCGGGCCACAGGGCATTCAAGAAAGACCTCCACCGAATCGGAAGTAATTACAGTTGCGCAACTAGATAATCCAACAATGAAGTTTGCTATTACGTAATAGCGCTGGTAAACAGTTTTTTTCATTGACCTCCAATAGCTACGCAATAGTTTTTTCTATTCCCGTCTGATAATTCGTTTGCAAAAACTAACAGTCAGAGGCTTGCCGAAGTCAGTTTTCGTAGACTTAAATTTGCTCCTCCAAGTACCTTAGAGCGATATATCATTGCATAACTAGCACTCAAGACCAGAGAAAATCAGTTACGCAAAAGAGTTTAATTGCTCCCTCCATGTACCTTTTTTCAAGATCTTGGCACATACTCACACCCTTTATGCGAGAGCTAGCCCTGCAATCCTCTTGTAATTTCCTAGCTGTAGGATTTGGATAATCTTGGCTTCATTTCACTGCCCGATAGCGCCTTCAACTCCAATAGAGAAAATCACATAAACTTATTTACAAGATTATCATTCTGAAGTCTGAAGTCTGTTTATGTAAGTATAAAGTATGATATTTAGTGTCATTTTAAGACATCGTTGAAAAAAATTTGAAAAAGATTTCTATAAGTTTTTTAAAAAAACGAAGTAAAACAATAGTTCATTACAAAAATAATTTTGCTAAAAAATAAAAACACAATAAACAGGTAATATCATAATTTTCATTTCGTATTTAAAAAAAAATATCACAAGTAAATTTCTTTTGGCTATAAGAATATGTAATGATATATTTCAAGCAAGACATGAAAAAAAAAGTTGAAAAAAATTTCCTAAGTTTAAAAA
The DNA here is from genome assembly GCA_027921565.1 of Artemia sinica. NCBI lineage: Eukaryota > Metazoa > Arthropoda > Branchiopoda > Anostraca > Artemiidae > Artemia > Artemia sinica. The sequence goes on along the minus strand of JAPEVW010000490.1, from coordinate 68,955 downwards.
AAAAATTCCCTACAAAAACACTACTTTTTCTAAAGAAAAAATCTAACGTACTCCAACATACGTTATATCATTTTCATTTCCTATGCCCCCCGAAAAAATATCACAGGTTAATTTTTTCTATTGTAAAAAAAAATGTTGAAAAAATATTCAAGTAATGAAAAACAATTTATGGTTAAAAAAAATATTTGTTTCAAAGAAAAAAAATCACAATCAAAAATAAATCTAAAAGATTCGCCCTCCAGGGTGTGACTTTTTTAAACTAAAGACTCGATATAAATGACAGTACAGACACATACAATTCAATGGTAAAATGGCAACTGCATGAAACCTATTGCTTAAAAAATTAATACTTCTAAGAACATAATAGTAAAAAATTATCATCGACCTTGTTTGGAGGCCCGTGGCTCAGTTTACTAACCACATTACTCTTTAACATATTAAGTCCCTCACGTCTCACATTTCGATTCCTACACCAGACAAAATAATTCATTAAATTAAAAAATCATCAGCACTTGACTCTAGTTAGGTAGATAGCAAGCACTTGAGGAATTGGTGTTATAAACCTTCTCGTGATCTTAAACCAACAAGAAAGAAAAGAGTAGTGCCTATGGGGTGGTCATAAGTACTATAATTTTGATACTACTTTCATTAGACTTAATCGTTACTTCATAAGGTGATATGTGAGGGGTTTTTATCAAATGTAAAATTTTCCTAAGAAACAATTTTATCCAACATCGATGTTGTTAGTTGAGTTGACTAGGCGGTCATTTCTTCGACCCTTAGGAGTCCCCCCAGTTTTTTGAAATCCTACACCAGATTTAAATATTTCTAAAATCAATCAGAAAATGCTTTAGCCTTCATCTTAAAAAAACATAACTCAGTCTGTTTGTTGCAAATAGCAAAATCGAGGAAAGGTAGAGAAATCCCTTGTCGGTTTTTTTTCAGAGTTTCATTGTTCCTCAAGAGCGCCTTGGCAAATCGCCATACCGGGTTTGTTTTCAGACTCATTCGTTTTTGGTCTTTGAGTACATCCATTTTAGAATCGCCTTTGTCCATGTTTTTGTTGAGATTTTTATTTTTTGTCCTCCTCAAGAGCTACTTAGGACTAATCACCATTACCGGTTTTGTTCAGAGTTAATTTAATCCCAAGAGCCAGCCTAGGGTTAAATCATTTACGTTAACTAAAACTCCAAGGCCAGAGTAATCGATTTGTGCACGGAGTAATTGGTCTTCCTAAGTGCCTTAGGCGGATTGACCTTTATGACAAGAAGAGGGGCTATTTACTTTCAATTAAAGGGGGTATAGCGGGCCCGAGTAAAGTTCATTATGCACATACTACCCTCTTGGGTAGAAGGAGGTATTTTTTTGATGATTCAGAAACATCCACTTCCAGAGCATGGGCATGGAACTGGCAGTTTAAATAGGACCCATCACCATATTGTTGTCATCCCCTCTCCTCAGTTTTTTGATATTAAACGCCTGCCGCCATTTCGAATGAGACCAATGTTTTAAACTGACCCTGTACTGAAACCTTAGCAACCCAAAGTTCCAAGTAGTCCAACAACTCTTCTTCCTGCAATGGTATTTCAGAGATTCCCTGCATATAAAAACAAAATGCAAAAAAAAAATCCTGAATTATACTCGATCTGCCTCAACAGTTGGTTGATGTGCACTGGAAAATTATTTATGCTCGAATAGTCATATTATGCTATCGCTTTCAGTGATAATGGTAATTAGATATCCGAATATAAATACCGGATAATATACTTATATATATATATTATGTTATATAATCACACTTAAACTAGGTTATCTTATATATTATATATAATCAAGAATAATATTTTAGTATATCGGTGATATTATATAGTATATAATATCTATTATATATTATATGATATATATATATAGCTATAAGTTATATTTGGATTTCAGTCCACACCAACTTCTTTAAACGACCTTTTTATTCCAGTATTCAAAATGAATTAATGAAGCTATTAATCAATGTGATGAAAAATAAAGCCTAGTTGTTATTGTAGAATATGGTTCCATAGATATTGAGCAAAATAACCTACATTTTCCAAATAGAAAAGCGGGTTGACCATTTAAGTATAAAAGATAACATTGTATATATATATAAAAACATTGTTTACTACCAATGGATACGTGTGTGGTCGACTCTATGGTCCTTTTGGTTAGGATTGCCTTTGCTGATATATCATAAGAATCTGAATAAAAGCTGCTTATAATTATATTTTTGTGGTATTCTAAGTATTTTTTAGAATGGCAAATAGAGTCGGCCTCAGTTCCATAATGTCCAGTCTGTTTAACCTAAACCTTTTATCGTTGTTTGTTGAAAGTTTTCAATAAAAATAAATACTTTTATATACATCAAAACCTCTATAAGTGCTATTTATGTATGCTTTATATATACGCCCAGAAGGCACGCCCTTCAGTAGATTCTTATTAATTAGAGAGTGACCAGTCTAAGGAAAAAAGACTACCCTACTATTTAGTCTTCTATTTAAGAGCCGTACCCCTCAAGGAGCCCAGACTAACAGACTTTTACTCCAGTTTTGGAAATTAATTATAAGCTAAAGGCTTTAAATCTTTATGTTTAGCTGAATTGATTGAATTTCCAGCTGAATGATTTAATCTTTTGCCAAGCTTTACTTTGTTTATGCCAAAACGCGTAGCTATTTTGCCTTTTCAATAAAAGTGTTTTGCATCTTGAGCATGTTAAATTCAAATTTGTATGAGGCTGAATTATGCAAAATTCTTTTGATCTTCGACACTTTGAAATTAATTTATGGTTTTATTTAACCTGTTTGTTTTTTTCTAAATAATATTGTTATAAATTGCGTATTTATAGTGCATTTACCATTCTCTTTTAATGCTTTTCATACCTAATTTAGCTTAATACATATTTTTTCAATTTTCAATTTTTAGTGTTCCCTTGAAATTTACTGCTATACCTGGGTAAGAGCGTTTTTAAAATTCAGTGTCAACCAAAGACGTGTCATAGAGGGATAAGAACCACAATACTGAGTGCTTTGAACCCCCTTCCAAATATCTCTTGAACTAGCCTCGTAAAATAAGTCCCCCCACTTGAAATGCAGAATAAAATAACAACCTCGACTCCCCCACCCCAAAATTCTTGGCTTTATGTTTCTCTCCAGACAGAATAGATTTTTTGTGGGTGCCCCTTCTCCTAACAGAATTTCCTGGATAAGCGTTTAAAACCATCGTAATCTAATTCCAAAAAAATTAAGGAAAATGATGAATATTCTTTGCCCCCATTCATCATAAGTCTTTTACCCATCCCCCATTTTGGTCACGAAAAACACAATGTTAACTTAAAAAAAAGGACTTCAGTCAAAATAAGAAGCTTCACCCTGGTAAAACAAATGGTTAGTACAAATAATAGGGACAAGTTCTTTCGCCTGTATTCGAACCTTTTCTTATTCAGTTTTTTAGCTTTGAAGCCCACCTAAACGATCTTACGTCTATGATAGCCATTTGATAATTTAAAACGCCATGCAAGCAATCAGAAAAGTGCCCCTAAGAAACAAGAGAGAAAGAAACTCTAGACCCTTGACCAGTTTTTTTTTAAGCAAGCAAGTCAACTCTTGTAATTATATATCCTTCTCCATTCTGATCAAGGAACCAACACTGAAATAACTTTTAGAAAAGAAGACAAAATTTGAAATTTACTGAAAAGAAATATAAAGAAATACTTTTCGACATAAATATTAGATCTTTTGGATTGAACCTTTTTTTCGTAATTTGCCCTAATTGCAAATAACGGTCAGGCAGATTTGGGGATTCAACAAAAGAAAATCATGTGGATATTTTTCTCTTGGAAACAAATCCCAAACAAATGCTCCTCCGTTCTTTCGTACTGGGCCATAAGACTTTCAGAATCATACCTGAGTAACACAGGTCATCACTGTAGCCCTCCTACGTTCTAATCTTGGGTTTTCTGACATTCTTTTTCTTTGTTACCAAATAACCATTTCATTTTTTTTAAAAAACCCCTGGCCAAGGCATATTCATACCCTTAATATTAACTCATGGCATCCAAGTAAACGGACCCCTTATCTATTTGTCACCTATCTTTTGATATCCCAGTTATCTTATCCTTACCCAGCTTTATATCCTATCACTTTCACTAATTCTTTGTTCAAATGTAACGTTCTATGTCTTCTCTAACCTTATTTTTTTAAACCGTATTTTTTGTGAACCCTTATTTCTCAGAAATACAAAAGTAATTCATTTCATTTTGCTTAGGCTTTTCAACAAGGACTGTCCAAATCATCATCGCCTAATCTAGTTATAGGAAAAGCTACCATATTAGTGCTTTAAGACCGTACAAGTTTTATTTGACAGTCTATGTTATCTGTTGTAATGAAAATGAGTTATATTACAAAATATTATTTAGCTTTTTCATTTAAGTTTACTTTGCCAAACTGTTGCAAGAAGAGACAAATAGTTGCCTTTTTCAGTAAAGCACCAATTGACGCAGAAGGCCCGTGTATACTTTTACAGTTAGGGGAAAGCAAACAGTAGCCGAAACCCCCTTGTTTTGAAATTTGCTGATTTTTTTTGTTTTGTTTTTAAATAAGCTAGCATAAATATATATTCATTTATATTTTACACACTTTTTTACGTCATATTTATTTTTATACATATTTTATACTAGTTGTTTTAGGTTCATTTTTCTAATGTATTTGTTTATTGCAATTTACTAAAGGTTCATTGTTTTGGATGTTGATTAATAGTTACACTAGCTTGAAACCCCCTTCCAATTTTTTTGTCGTAAAATGAGCTTGAAAATTGCACTATGGATTTTCTTTTATGTTTTCCTACGATCCCCCACCTTCAAGTTTATTCTGGGTCTTTTAGTTTTTTCATTTAATTAAATGACTTTTGTGGCCATTTGCTCAAGTAATATTCTATAATTAATTATAATTCGCTGCCATTACATAAAAACATAGTTTTTAACTTTCAGACCGTATATATTTGGTATAAAACCCCTGGACATAGGGGATTAGCACACTACAACAATAGCTACTTTACCATTTGCAGCTATCAAACAAACCCTTACTCATAATATATCAAAGCTGAGGACTAAAGGGGTAATCACACTGGAAAACATAAAGCAGGTAATATAATGACTACCAGCCGCCTTATTCGACCTTTCTGTATTCAGTTTTTTAAACTTGTGAAAAAATTAGGACGTCGAAAACATTTTCCGTTTTTCCGTTCCTAAAGGCCCTGCATGCATTCTTTTCTCTTTAAATTCTTTATCTAGAGAAAAGAACTTTTTTTTTCAAGTATTCCAAATATTGCAAAGTAAATTGTAGTGTGTACATATTTTTTTGGCGCCAAACAAAAACTATAATCGAATTTATTAGATTAAGCCCCTTTCCCGCTTTCCTGGAGAGGGAGCAATAGTTTTCTCTGTTGGCTAAGTGAAAATTGAGCTAACTTTGAACCGAAATTTGGGTCTTCATCCCTCTTCCACAGCTATTTCATCCTCATTCACTATCACTGGCATTTACAGGTTAGAGGTCAGTTATTTTGAGGTCGTGAAATTAGTTTTTTTTACCCATGGTAGTTAACAAACTATATTCACTGGATAATTTTTGATTGAAATTGTAGTTAAAGAATGTAAATATTTTTGCGGATCTCTGATACTCCACATATATTTATAAACAAATTTTTGCATAACTGTTTTTTTAAAATCTATTTATGAATTTTTTTTCTTTTTTTTTGTATAAATTGTCAAATAATTGTTGGATTTGGACAACCCTGATGTAATAAATATTCACAACAGAGTCTGTAATGCAAACAACTTTGAAAGATATTTTTATTTTTTCTATTTTTTCAATTAAGTGGATACATAAAGAAAAAAATTTTAGCTAGCTTAAAGCAAATAAACACAATTTTTTTATTGCTATTTATTTAAAAAAAAATTCTTAGCAAGAAGAGAGAGCTATTGAAATAAAAGTTTCAAGGGTATTAGACTTGCCGACTGAGGAAACAAGGGGGACTGTAAAAAACTAAAAAAGGCTATTGCTGATAGATTTTGAATAATCTCTGGTAACATTTCGTAAAAATCCTAGAGTTTAAACAAAGACAAATTCAGATACTTAGAAAGAGTTCCAATACAGACTTTTAAGGATCTAGAATAGAAGTAGTTAGATGTTAAAAGAAAATACATAAGATAAAAACGAGAATAAAACTGGGAGGCCACAGAAGGGGGCTGTCACCATTATGCAGAAGAGATAGGGAGATTTAGCCTTTTTTTTTTTTTTTTTTGCTTTCCCGGGGATTTTGCTAGGAATAGCCCCAATAGATTTTATCGGAAAATATATTAAACACCATACTTTGGCTAGAGCTAATAATAGTAAAAAAAAAAAATAGATGTATTTTTTTTTAGAATATTACAAGGCTATGGGGAGACTGACCAAACGGTTAGATGTAACGGCAACTAGTCTCATTAATAGCATTAGATCATAGATCAACTCCAAATCGACAACAGTTTACGTTACAACAGTTATGTTATTATGTAGGTAAGGACTCTTGCCGATCACCTTGGGTTAGAATATAAATTTCAAAGAAAGATTGCGTAGGGGCTATAAGAAAAACCAAAGTTATGGCCAATGTTTTCTCGTCCAAACGTTTTTATTTTCTTGTGGTGAGACAGAATTTACCATGTCATCCTTTGGAAAATAAGTCACTTAAAATTCCTGTTTCGAGTGAAAATACTTTTGAAATTTATGATTTTGCATTTCAAATCTCAGATGATGAGGCACAAACATTCACTTAGTGTACCAGACACTGTTGGAACGAGGTTAGAGTGCATGCTTATTCCATCTCGAAAAGTTTGAGGAATAAGAATATGATATGATAAAACCCAATGCTGGAATACAGTCCCCATTCAGTGACGATTTATTTTATATTCTCAGCAAGTATAGTTACGAAAGTCCGATTCGCTCTTGATGATGATTTATTTTGCGCGACTGAAAATTAAGGAAAAGCAAAATACAAGAAAAAAAGAATTAACGAAGCAGATTTACTTGTGGAGAAGCTGTGGGAAAAATGTCCAGGGGAAAATTATGGCGGGCATGGAATTATCTGGAAGCATTTCCCAGGGGATAAGTATTTTGACGGGGGAATTTTCCACGAGAGTAGGCTCTCCCCCGCAGGAATGTTTGTCCTTAGGGAAAGAATTTTGAGAATGGGAGAAATTTCAGACATTTATTTTAAAAAACAATCAGAATTTATTAATAATAAAATGTTTAATGAAAATAGGAAGTATATTTTCCAGAAGGAGCTGTCTGCATGCAGTTTACAAGGGAAATTTTCATCAAGGATTACATTTTTGGGGGGCGGGAACTTTATGCGGCAGAAATCATCCATGGAATGATTTTTCAGTGGAGGGTTTTCACGGAGGGAGGAGGTAGAATTTTCTGGCATCAATTACAAACGATCTAAAATTAAGAAAAAGATATTTATTTTCCAGTCTGAAATGAATCATGGCTGCAGGGATATTTGAAAACGTAGTAAAAATACCGTTATCTGTTAAAACAAATCTGAGAGATAATGGAAGGACGATATAAAGAGAGAATTCTCTCTTATAAAGGGGAAGAAGAAATAAAATTGGGAGTCGGCTTGTCAAATTGTTTTTCTAAGTGCATAATCTTTTTTTTTAAGACCCATTATTATAAATGTAAAACCTTTTAAGTGTTTAACTGTTGTATTTTTTTTAGATTAAATTTTAATTATACTTTTCTATTAGTTAGTGTCTATGAAACGAAACAGATTTTGAAGCATAGATCCTCAGGGGGAGTCATCGTTCAATGTTTCTGTGTATTAAATATTTTTGTATTATTTTTTAGCAGTTATATTGACTTTTATTTAAATCTAATCTTCTCTACATTTTAATTTTAATTGGCTGAATTTAAAATTAAATTTTGAAATTTAAGTTTTTAAACAAAAATTTTAAATTAAACAAAAATCTAGTTCTCTCTTTTTCTCGGAAGTTTTTCTTTGTTTATTATTTCGGCTATTTTTTAGCTTTTTACTCTCGCCCCCCGGTCTATCTTCGAGGTGCTTGCAACCCCCCCCCCCCCCTAAATAATAATCTTCTACTGTTGTTGTAAATATTTTCAGTAGTATAATGAAATAGAGACACTCACGAAAAAAAACAGATAAAGAAAAGAAAGAAACTAAAAATTAAAGTGAGTTCCAACAAATTATCCCCAAGAGACAAAGGAAGGAAGGGATAAAGAAAGAATTCCTCCTCATCCATGAGAAAATAAAAGTGGGAATCGGCTATCAAATGTATCTAAGGCGCATAATATTTTTTTAGACTTTAAGTGTTGAGTTTTATTAAGTTAGGTTTTCTACACCGTTAAGTGTATACTTAAATACACTGTAAAGTGTATATTAAGTATATACTATTTTCTTTAAACTCCTTATGATTGTAAAATCTTTTAAGTGTTTTAACTGTTGTATATTTTTCTCCGGGTGAATTTTAAATATTATTTTTTATTGTTTTCTATGAAATGAAACAGATTTTTAAAGAATAAATTCCAATCATCCAATGTTTCTCAATATAATATATTTACGTAATACCCTTAGCTGTTATATTGACTTTTATTTAATTTTATCCCCTGATTTTAGAAGTAATGAATTCAAACTATTTGTGGCATTGGTGGTGAAACTCAACCGAATCTCTGGCGTTGCAACTTCTGTTGAAAGACAGAGAATTCATCTCTGATATTAGAACTTCATATAGACACTGGCTGTGAAGAACTTTCACCGATAGAATGTGATATCTGTCCTGCTGTAGTTAGAGATTATAGAAGCTTTGTGGCTCATTTTATTGAGCATCAAATGGGAGAAAGAAACAAGAAGATGTCCAATTTGTTTGCCAAGAGAATATTCATAACATGAAAGAACATTTGATTTTACTTGGTCATTTTTCAGAAAACGAGTCTGAAACAGTATTACAGGGTGGTACCTCTCAAGATACTTCGCAGGAATTGTCCACAACCGTCAGTTTAAATTCACTTGAGTTGAATTCTAGAGGGTAACAGGCCTCAAAGATAAAGGAAATCTTTTGAATCGCCGTTCGCCCAACAAGAAGTTTTTAGAAAATACCATGAGTGCAGTATATTTGCAAAAAGAGATTTTTCAATAAACGCAAACTGCAAATGCATCAAAGGACACATAAAAGAGTGAAATCATTTCAATGTAATATATGTGAGAAAAGCTTTTCTGGATTGGGTGATTGGAAAAGGCATCAAAGAACACATACAGGTGAAAAACCTTTTCACTGTGATATATGTCAGAAAACCTTTGCTCGTTCAGGACATTTGATTAGTCATAAACGAGTGCATACAGAGGAAAAACCCTTTCCGTGTGATATATGTAAGAAAACCTTTTCTCACTCGGCATCTTTGACTACACATAAACGAGTACATACAGGGGAAAAAACCTTTTCAGTGTGATAATGAAAACCTTTTCTCAGTCGACATCTTTGACTACACATAAACGAGTACATACAGGGGAAAAACCCTTTCAGTGTGATATATGTCAGAAAACCTTTGCTCGTTCAGGACATTTGATTATTCATAAACGAGTGCATACAGGGGAAAAACCCTTTCCGTGCGATATATGTAAGAAAACCTTTTACTCACTCGACATCTTTGACTACACATAAACGAGTACATACAGGGGAAAAAACCCTTTCAGTGTGATATTTGTAAGAAAACTTTTGCTGGACTCATCATCTTTGACTACACATAAACGAGTTCATACAGGGGAAAAACCCTTCCAGTGTTATATATGTCAGAAAACCTTTGCTTGTTCAGGACATTTGATTAGTCATAAACGACTGCATACAGGGGAAAAACCCTTTCCGTGCGATATATGTAAGAAAACCTTTACTCACTCGGCATCTTTGACTGCACATAAACGAGTACATACAGGGGAAAAACCCTTTCAGTGTGATATATGTCAGAAAACCTTTGCTCGTTCAGGAAATTTGAGTTTAGTCATAAACGAGTGCATACAGGGGAAAAAACCCTTTCCGTGCGATATATGTAAGGAAAACCTTTACTCACTCATCATCTTTGACTACACATAAACGAGTACATACAGGGGAAAAACCCTTTCAGTGTGATATATGTCAGAAAACCTTTGCTCGTTCAGGACATTTGATTAGTCATAAACGAGTGCATACAGGGGAAAAAAACCCTTTCCGTGTGATATATGTAAGAAAACCTTTTCTCACTTGACATCTTTGACTACACATAAACGAGTACATACAGGGGAAAACCCCTTTCAGTGTGATATTTGTAAGAAAACCTTTGCTCAGTCACACCATTTGATTAGTCATAAAACTAGGCATACAGGGGGAAAAACCCTTTCAGTGTGATATTTGTAAGAAAACCTTTGCTCAGTCACAACATTTGATCAGTCATAAACGAGTGCATACAGGGGAAAAACCCTTTCAGTGTGATATTTGTAAGAAAACCTTTGCTCAGTCACAACATTTGATCAGTCATAAACGAGTGCATACAAGGGAAAAACACTTCCAGTGTGATATATGTAAGAAAAAATTTTCTGACTCGTCATCTTTGACTAAACATATACGATTACATACAGGGGAAAAACCCTTCTAGTGTAATATATGCAAGAAAACCTTTGCTGAATCTGGAACTTTGACTAAACATAAAAGAGTTCATACAGGTGATAAGCCCTTCCAGTGTAATATATGTAAGAAAAACTTTTGCTGAATCTGGAACTTTGACTAAACATAAAAGAGTTCATACAGGTGATAAGCCCTTCCAGTGTAATATATGTAAGAAAACCTTTCCTGAGTCAGGACATTTGATTAGTCATAAACGAGTGCACACAGGTGAAAGAGCCTTCCAGTGTAATATATGTATAAAAGCTTTGCTCAATCGGGAGCTTTGACCAGACATAAACGAGTGCATACAGGTTAAAATCCTTCCACTGGGGTATTTGTAAGGAAACCTTTCTTCAGTCATGAAATTTGATTAGGTATAAACAAGTGCCCAAAAGTGAAAAGCTTTTAGTATAATATATAAAGAAAATATTTTCTGAATCAGGCTCATTGAATAAGCTCCATTGAGGGTGTACAGCCGAAAAACAATTTTGATTTTATGTATATAAAACCGCCAATCCTAGTTTTGTTTCTCTTGTATGTTCTTTAGTGCTCCGTTAAAGTCTACTCTATTAGTTCTTGTGTGAAGATAGTACACATCAACCTTGTCATGTGAACAAAAGAAAATGTTTTCAAAAATCCAGAAAATTAAAATGCTTTTGAAAACAAGGTTTTTCAAACAACCTTTGAAGCTATATCAATGCCTAGGATATTCAAAATTAAAGTCTCACAATAATCAGACAGTTCGTGGTATTGACCTGCATGTAAGGAGCCATTGGGCCCAATTGTGATTGATGCTCTAAAAACACAATTTTGATCACAATTAAGGCCTATACAAAAGAGAACATACTGAGAAAAAGGGGGAGGTCATCCTTCAGTTAATATAAACGAGTTTAGTAGGTGGTCCCTTTTCTTGACTCGGAAAAATTTAAATAGCAAGGTTTTAAGTTGTAACCTGATGTTAAAAGCCGAAATCACAAAAAAAAAGTGAAAAGTGGACATCTATGAATAATTTTGTTCTGCTTTCAGCATTAGCTTAGTCAAGTAGAGGAAAGAGTAAATTAAGAAAAAAAAAGAAGAATCACTTAAAGAAAAGACGGGAGGATAATTTATAAGACATGGACAAGGAAAAATACACTTATTTAGGGTGAAATTTTTCACAATTAAAAAATTCTTCAACTTATAGTGTTTACACACTGAATTTGTCATTTGGAAAGAGAAAAAATGTTTTCAACCTGGCTGTGCCCCAAAAGAGTAAGAATCTAAATGTGAAATCTCACTGAATGGTGAGGGGTATTTTGAACTCTTTCAAAACCACTATGTGTATCCTGGTTATATGAAAGAAGGAGTAAAATTTAGAAAATAATGAATTAAAGAAAAAAACATAAGCATTATTGATAAAACATTGACAATAAAGAACAAGCTTATTATGGGACAAATTATTAGGCTTAAAAGTTATACAATTTTTTTGATTGTTTACGCACAAGAGTTATCATTGAGAAAGGGGGATATGTTTCAACCCAGTTGTGTCTCAAAAGGGTAAAGGTGTCAATGTAAAACTTCATTGAATGTTGAGGGGTGTTTTGAACTAAATCAAAACACACTATGTTCATCCTGTTTGTAAAAAAAGGTGTTTCTACAATACCTTAGGAATATTTGAGGGTTTCAGTTTGAAATCTCCAGGCCCCCACTACTGCTACTTCTACAATGGCTGCGAATACTAATTAATTTAACTAAAAATACTTCTGACATTGACCAATTCTAATTGTGACTGCTTTCAAGTAATTTTGAAGGGGTTAGCATCAAAACGAACTATTTGCATGCGGGTTGTTAAAAATGTTAATCAGAAATAGCATTGGAACCGGCGAGGGTATTAAGATGAAACTTTCAGGACTTGTTGAGTGGATGTTAGAAAGTGGTTTAAGGGAAAGGCGGTGACAAACCCACCTTGTTCATTTTAGACCCTCTGCCCTGGTGAACATTGATCGAAATTTTAAAAGTGCCAATTTTTTAAGACAGTCTAAAAATTGACTGTCTGTTAGTTCTGTAAGCTTGTTTTAGTCAAGAAGAAAAAAATCGGGCACTTTACTGTGGATAGTAGCCAAAATAATGTTCGGACATGCTTATTGCATAGGAATCCACTTATTCAAGAAATTTAGGAATTCCATGGTGTTAGGCTTTCTCCCTGGAAAATTTCCTCTATAATATTTTTAACCCTGCAGAAATTTCCCTGAAAATTGTTCGAGTGGAGGGGGGAGCCACTCCCCAAAATTCACTTTCTAACAAACTGGAAAGATGAAATTTCGGATGATATCTCAAAGTCTCAGTTTTTCTTTTTTTTGTTTTTTACTCCAAATCTTTTAGTCTTTGAAAAGTTTACACTATTTGACAACCTAGACACACATTTTCCTACGATTACCCTCTGGGCCTCCTTTAATTCAAAAGTCAGGGTCAATTTTTTCCCCTCCACCCCCCACAAAAACATCCCTCAGCAATTCCAAATGAATCCTGGTTCCAGTTTGTTCCTGAGATAATGAAGATGTGCTATTTTGATAGCCTGGAGACACAAGGCTTCTTTTATTCTACATTGCTACTTAACCAGGAAAATTATTCTTAGATCACCAGGCAACTTATATGATCGTTTAATTTAAGGAACTATTTTGATAGCTTCGTATCATATAATGTCTTCTGAATTGTTTAGACATGATCAGATTCTAATTACCAAAGGAACTTGTAGCAGAAGATTCTTGAATTACCAGAGATGCGGCATCTAAAAAATGATCCACCCATTCAAAGTTTAAAGTTTCCCTACACCTCCCGCTTTTTTCTTTACCTTTAATTTTAAACTCCACTCCCCAAACTGTTCTAGAGATCCGGCAAATTTGATGTTTGATAGCAAGAATGTGTGAAGGCTCTTTGATTTCTCTTATTTCTCGAAGTTGAAGGTCCACGCACATTTTTCCCCTCCCTCATACTGGAATAAACGTTCCTGAGGGTTTCAACTTAATATCTGAAACTGGAAAAGTTTACCAGATTTTTTTTCCAAAAAGGGGGAAAACAAGCCTCAAAAGTCAAGGAATCTACTGAAAATTTACCATCAAATTCACCGTATCAGAGGAATCTACTGTTGAGGTTTCCAATATAGACCTTCATTTTATAAATACTTGATTTAACTTTGTTGATTCACTTGGGTTCTTTCTCATGTGAAATTATGAAAAAAAGGAAGGTGTGTCAATGTTTCGGTGGGGGAGGAGTACTACAAACCGTAGAGTTAATTATAGGGCTTAAATTGCCCTACTCTCCATTAACCTTCTCACAACTATAAAAAAGATACATTTGGGAGGGGGGGGGGGGGGTAGGATATATCTCCCTTCATTTAGCCTATGCTTGAAAAGGCTCAAAATCCCTATGCCTTCCCAAGGCCAGAACATAATTTGCACTTTACTGAAAAAATACAAATGAATGCGCATTGTCAGTTTAATATACATATACCGATATTTAGTAATCCAAATGATAATATTATTTGATTTATTAAATTTATAAAAGTAAAAACATATGTATTTTTTCAGGAAAGTGCAAATTATGTTTTGGCCATGGGAAGGCATAGGGGTTTTGAGCCCTACTCATGTTAATTTCCGCTTGTTTTGAGTTTGACTCGGTTATTTATTGTAATTTCTGTTCGTTTTTTGGTTTTATTTATTTATCGATGCTGATTTGTGGTAGTTTCACGGTTTGTAGATTATTTTGATTTCACTTTTGTTCATTTTTGGTTTAATGGAGTTCTTTACTTTTCTTTGAAAAACTTATTTTGTGGAAATTTTTTTTAATTAATTAATTTTAAAAAAACAGTTTTCTGAGGGAAGTAAAGAGCGAAGTTGAAACTTAAAACGGACAAAACTTTTTACTTCACAGCATATCTAACATATATAATAAAACTAGTACAAATAAACCAACTAATTATGTTTCCCTATGTTTTCTAGGATTATACAATACTAGTGCTTTACTGAAAACACAAAATAATATAGGAGTTTTGGTTCAGTAAAAGCAAACCAATTAAGGACACTTTTTTACGGAATAAATTAAAATATTTAAGGAAAGTTGCTTTATTTTTATTCCGTTTAATTTGGTGTGAGACTTGCTTTGGTTAGGGCTTAGTTCATCTAATGGCGCTCACAATATAACCATTTATTTGATAATGACGCAAAGTCAGTAGTTGTACAAAATATGGTTTATTTACAAAGTCCAGGAATATACAAGACACTACTCAGTACAGAATGAAATTAGACTCAAACTAACAAACGTATGCTCAGAATATATATACGGAAATAGATTCAGGCCAAGAGCATGTAGTTGACCTCTATGATATAACTAATCTAGTGCATAGTACGCAAACGACCCCTGGTCTATTACAAGCTATGGGTCAATTGCTATTTATACATATGAGAGAAAGGTGGTCGTAAAAATATCTAGGTTTATGTCCTTTGAACTTAATAGATATGTGTTCCGCATGGTATCTGACTAATAAAAAATACACATTGATAATGAAATTCACAATCCTCCCCCTACTTAAAGGAATTTTTTTCTTAATTATTTCTTTATAAGTAATTTTTACTAAATAAACGGAATTTATGTTATGATAAAGTACACTATATTGTAAAGGATAATGAACTAGTTTTTTTCGACAAAACAACTTAATATGCATTGATAATAAAAATACACTCAAACTTAAATGCGTTATATACACAGAATTTTATAATCCACAAAAGGAAAAATTCGCTTATGGCAGTGTGAAATCTTTAGTTCACTATATAGTAAAATTATAGTAAAATTACTATTTTATTCAGTTCTAATTCTATGACTGAAAAATTTAATTTCGGCATTTCTAATGGAGTTTGCACATTGGTTGCGAGCTTGGAGTTTGATTCATTAATGGAGCATTGGTTGCGCTCTGACGACGTTGACGCGGGTTTTTCTCTTCCCCTTCTTTGCCACTCGATCGGCCCCTATCCGAATGTTCTTCCTTCTTCTCGTTGCCTTGGGGTAGGCGGAGTCTATTTTTCAACTGATACGGCAGCCGATAAATATTCGTCTGCCGGTATGGTCACTACCTCCCTCTTCTCATTTTTACAATCAATTTAATTACAGTTGTAATAAAATCAAGCTCAGTTCAATGGTTTGACTTTCATTTTGGTTCTGAAAAGGACATTTCATTATTATTTTGTAGACAAGTTCGAAGTGAAGGAATCTCACTAGTATTAGGACTGCAAACTCGCTTTAGAATTTTATCACAGCTTAAAATCCTCCGTTTCATAGAGAAATAACTGGATTTCCAGAGTTCATATTACGGTTGATACTAACTCAAAACGATCTGGCTCGTTTTGAGAACATCCAGTCTTTTTGCTGAAGGTAAATTTCTTTCTTCTCCTATTGCTTTAAGGATGTGAACTTTTTACCTGTTATTTTTTAACACTCCCTTGATAAAGGGAACAAAATTGGGGCATTGCCTTTCCCGAAACTAATCAATTATTAGCATGCATTCGTTTAGTCGAATCAGTATAGCTATTTTTAGTTTTAGGGTACTTACAAAATCTTTGAACCCGCGCGACTGTCAATCACCCAGTCATCATGTGTTGTTACTTTCATAATCTAAAAAAACAAAGTTTTTCCGAGGGAAGTAAAGAGCGAAGTTGAAACTTAAAACGGACAAAAATTATTGCTTCACAGCCTATCTAATATATATCAATCAAACTAGTTCAAATAAACCAACTAATTATGTTTCCCTATGCTTTTAGGATTATAAAAAACTAGCACTTTACTGAAAACACAAAAGAATATAGGAGTTTTGGTACAGTAAAAGCAAACCAATTAAGGTCACTTTTTATAGAATCAAAAATAATATCAATTCCTTTTAAGATAAGCAACAATCCATTTTACGATTTAACTTTATTTTTTTTTACGTTCAATTTGGTATCACTTCTGTTCGATGGCTCAGTTTAATCACTTGCTCTCGTTTTGGTTCTGAAAAGGACAATCTGTCATAAGGAGCGAATCTCCAGCATTTTTATTGGGGGGGGGGGTGGCAAAAAGGGTCCATCTCTGGATAGTCAAATGGCATGGGATGTATAATATTTTTTTCTCCACATTATTGGGGGGCAACTTCCCCCCCCCCCCTTGCCAGCCCGAAACGACGCCCGTGTCTGTCATGATTAGTTTGTGCACAAGTTCGAAGTAAGGCCATCTTGATAGTATTAGGACTATAGACTAACTTTAGAATGTGTATCATAGCTTGAAATTCACTCTTTTCTTATTTATATTTGAAACTTTAAAATGAAACTTTGATTTCAGTAGATGTATCAAAAGAATTGGCTTATTATGATGATTCCTAATAAATATTATTCATTAAGCTTAGTCTTACCAATCAAAAGCTACAAGCCTGAGAAATTTGCCTGATTTCACAAAAATGGAGATAACACCCTAAAAGTCATGAAAGCTTAATAAAAGTCACAGCATCTGATTCAGCGTGTCAGATGATCCTACTGTAGAGGGTTTCGAGCTCCCTTCGGCAAAAATTTGATATTTTTTTTTGCCAGAAGTATCACAGATGCGTGTTTTTTTTTTTTCAGGGGTGATTGTATCGCCCCAATAGTCCCAGAATATTGAGAGAGGGCTCATCGAACGGAAATTAGAATGCCCCCCCCCCCCAAAGTCGTCTGCTCAAAATTTAAAAATTACTCTGTGAGGTAATTTTTCTTTGGTGAAGGAAGTTTCTGGGGAGTGGACTTTGCCACAGGAAATTTTACAATCCTGCATGTTGGCAGAATATCTATTCAAAATTCTTTCTATTTGTCTCACTTTCTCTGTTCCAACTAAATCTTATACATGCGATGTTAAGAGAAATGTTCGGGGAACTTAATAGCCAAAGAGGCAAGTATGAACATTACAATAATTTTTAAAGAATTGGGAGCCAAATCTCCTTCTTTAGGTAACTTTTTTGGTACTTGTTTATTATATGGTACACACTCGAGAAGTGAAGTTAGGTTAATCCTGATGAAATATACCAAAATATAACCATCGTACCTTGTTATGAAGCAGAAGATCAGGGTTCTCACTCTCCATTTCAAATAAAAATTATTTGAATTGTTAATGATTAAGAACTTGAAATAAAATGGAGCTTATAATAGTAATCGCTAATTCCATAAATTTTCAAATTTCTTCCAGAAAGGCTTGTGCAAGAATGGCTTGATGCGCTTTTATGAATAATACAATCGTAAACAAGTATCTCGTGATTAATTTTTTTTTCAAAATTGCAACAAACCCTTTTTCTTACTTAGATTTCAATTTTGGCCCCATCTGTTAAAATCCGCATAATTTTATCGAGGGGACTATGATGTTTATCATTCAATTGCTGATGCTGTAGATGCATTCAGTACTTGCGATACTTTTTTCGGGTCTGACCTTTGAGTGGTAATAATCCTAAAAGCTCTTATTCAGGCCCTGAATGAAACATAAATCTTAAAAAAAGAATGAAACTTGTGCTGTATCATTTATGTCACAAGACTTGTCAGTCGCTATTTATTAAGCCGGAACCAGTTTGAGATCTTCAATATGTTGTGTGTTTATATTTGAACAAATTGTAATTGTTCTGTCTTTAATGGTTTTGGAAGACAGTTGTAACTTGAATTCTCTTCAAAATATCTGCTTTTGCTCTTAAAAACATTTCAACTTAAACAAAAAATTATATATGTTCTCAATTTATAGTAGAATTGAATTTATCAAAATAAAATGCAACTTTTTTTACGAGGTTTTTTTTTAATCAAAATATTATTGCGCCTTCGTAGATGGCGCAGAGCCGCACTTAAAAGACCATTACATAAAATTTTCTTAAAGAACAAGGTGTTCTATTTACATCACTCTATTTTTTGGCACTACATTTTTGCCCTAAATTTACTAAATACTCTTTTTGTCAAGTGTATATACATTTATGTCGAAATTGTTTTATATCCCTGTTAATTTATCTTTTTAGACGTTGATGATGCTTTACCAAGTGACATTAAAGAAGCAGGTTGACAGTTCGGACCCATTTATGTTTCCCAAACTTGAAGATGGTCCGATGAGCACACTTTTCCAGCATTTCGGCATCATGTAAATTTGAACCTGAGTCTCAGGAATTTGTCTCCAACATTTATTACTGATCAAGGTAAAAAGTTCAGAGTTCTTGGATCACCTATAATAGAATAATAATGGCTAAAATTTTACTTGAAAAAGTAAAATCTTAAACTCTAACTTGAATACTACTACTTACGACTGAATGCAGAACCAAGCTGCCCTAAGCCAAGAGACGTACAAATGTCTCTTTGCGTTGGACACTACTCAAAGTACAGTCTGATTAGCATATTCAAAAGTTTGGAGCTTCCACGTTTGCATACTTTCCTACGGATCAAGTAAAAAAAAAGGCAAAAATATTTCTGTCAGCGGACACTTGAAGTTACAGGCTAAGAGAACTGGGAATATCTTCAGAAATAGAGCGCCATTGCTAGACTGGTAGATGATTACTATTCAGTATTAACCAGGGTCGTGTCTAGGAGGTTTGAAACCCCCTCCCTACATAATTTTGGATTCATAAAATGGTTTTTAAATGCAGGAATAAATAAACAATCTTAACTCCTCCATCCAAGATAAAAAAGATTGGGTTCTTATTCGATTTTTTAGCATATAGAATCTTAAGTTCACTTCTTTTTGGCTTCGCAAACGATCTTGAGGTCTCACTTGATAGTCTAATTAAACGACATGTAAGCATGAAGAGAAGTACCTAGAAAAAGATGAAGATCTTAGAGCCTTGAACAATTTTCAAGCAAGAAAGTCTATGTATTATATCCTCGTCCATTGAGAGGAATCAACCTAATAACTTTGAAATAAAAAAATTAGAAATTTGATGCAAAGAAACAAAAAGAAATACTTTTTTCCAAATAATTTAGATCTGGATATAACAAAATTTCCGTATAGCTTTCTGGTGGAAATACAATCAGTCGGACGGGTGCTCAAAAGAATCTGTTGATAGTTTCCTCCAATATTCTAATGTTTGTTTGCAGACATATCTTTCTATTCTTCAAAACTTTTTTAATTTTCGTAAAAACATCCTGGGCCGAGGCTAAAATATTTTTATTACATCCACCATCTTACATCCACCTAGGTAATAGTAATACCTAGGTAAGTGAAGTTTCCAATCTTCTCGTTACCCAGTACTCTTCACTTTCACTAATTTTCATTCAATGTAACTTAGTCTTCTTAACGTTAATTTTCAAAATTATTTTTGCACCCTTAACTCTCAGAACCTTAAAAAAAATCTTTCATTTTGCTCACGCGTTCAACTGGGACAGTCAAATCATCAGCATAATCTATGTCTGGTTACAGTATTTGACAAAGTCCATCACACATCACAACTGATCCGTAAAGATGAGCATAAAACGTAACCCCTCATGGCTCCTGATTAAGTAATAACCACAGCAATGTTATCAGAGGCAATATTTTATCGTTATCTATAAAAAAGGCCATAAGGTTTCCATTTTTTTCTAGAGGCACTTCCTATAGAAAGTTGGGTCTAATAAATTGGAGGGGGGCTCATTCAGTTAGAAATCGGAAGTTCTAGTGCCATTTTTGAGAATAAAAATAGATTTAAGTGCAACTTCCACCCTGCCCCCCTTCATGCTGTCTTTTCCTCTCAAATGCATCCAATCAAAACTTTGTGATAACCATTTTGTTCAAAATAGTTCTAAAAAAAAAAAAAAAAAAACTGTGTTCAACAAATACCCCAGAGCCCCGGAGGCTCGTGTTGAAAGTTATTCTCTGGATGTATATAAGGTTTACATGGAAGGGTCGGTCGTATAAACTTTGGAGGGGCTCGTTTGATTGGAAATTAAAAGTCCTGTTTTTCTATTTAAGAGTCAAAATCTATAGGAGGGGAACTAGACCCCCCCGTCCCCTTTTTCCCCAAATGAATCTGATCAAAATATTCATATATGTATCTTTTCAAAACAGATCAAAGATCAGATAACAGAAACTCCTGGGTTGACACAAGCCTTCCAGAGCCTGGGTGCACGTGTAAAAGTTGTACCCCGGGAAATATAAGGTTTTCATACAAGGGGTGGTTGTATAAACTTTGGAGGGGGCTCATTTGATTAGAAATTGAAAGTTTTAGTGCTCGTATTAAGAGTTAGAAGTGATTGAGGGCAACTAGCCCCTTCCCTCAGGCCTTCTTTCCCCCAAATGCATCCCGTCTAACCCATGTAAAGATAGTTGAAAAATCAATTTAAAAAAAAAAGTCTAGGGTCGACACAAACCCTCGAGAGCCTGGGGGCACATGTTGAAAGTTATACCTTGGAACGTGTAAGTTTTTTTTGGATGGGGTGGTCGTATAAACTTTGAAGAGGGTTCGTTTAATTGGAAACTGAAAGTTTTAGCGCCGGTATTCAGAGTGAGAAGTGATCGGAGGGCAACTAGCCTCTCCCAATGCCCTCTTTTCTCCGAATGTATCCCATAAACATTTTGAGATACCCATTTTCTTAAAGATAGTTAAAAGATAAAAAATTCTTTCACGGAGGAATGCAAGGTTTTTATGCAAGGGGTGGTCGTAGCTTCGGAGGGGGCTCATTCGATTGTAAATTGAAATTTCTAGTTTCTTCCTTAAGAGCGAAGTGATTGGAGGGCCACTAGTACCCCCCCCCCCCCCGCTCTCTTTTCTCCAAACGCACCCGACCAAAATTTTTAGATAGCGATTTTGCTCGAAATAGTCCAAATATCAGATAACAAAAAATTTCGGGGTCGACACAACCCTCTGGAGCGCGGGGTAAGTGTTGTAAGCTATTCTCCAGGGGCATGTAAGGTTTGTATGGGAGGGATGGTCGTATACTCTTTGGAAAGGGCTCGTTTGATTAAAATTAAAAGTTCTAGTTCCATTTTAAGTGTCAAAATTGTTCGGAGGGTAACTAGCCCTCCCAAGCGCTTTTTTCCAAGTAAATTCGATCAAAACTTTGAGATAGCCATTTTGTTCAAAATAATTCATGGATCATATAGCACTGTCTCTGGGGTTGACACAACCCTGCAAATCCCGGGGTCAAGGGTTTGTAAGTTATTCTCCAGGGGGCATATAAGGTTTGATGGAAGGGGATGGTCTTATAAACTTTGAAGGAAGAACATTTAATCGGAAATTGAAAGTTCTAGTTCTCCATTTTAAGAGTCAAAAATGACTCTTAAGGGACCCCCCCCCCTCCACGTATTAATTTCCCCAAATGTATCTGAGCTAAAATTTGACATAGCCATTGTGCTCAAAATAGCCAAGGGTTAAACTTAAAAAGGTCAAGGGGTTAAACTTAGACCCTGGGGCATATAAGGTTTTATGGAAAATGCAGCCGTATAAATTTTAGAGGAAGCTTATTTGATTGAATAATCAAATCAATCAAATATTTTTTTTAAAAAGAAGGTGTTTCTATACACATAACTTTATTTCGGAACTACATCTTTGTCTGAATTTACTGAATTGTCTTTTCGTAAAATGTATATACATTGTTGTCAAACTTCTCTTATATATCTTTTAATTATGTTTTTTAGAAGTTGAAGATGCTTTACCAAGTGACATTAAGAGGCAGGTTGACATTTCAGAACCTTTTTTGTTTCTCAAACTTGAAGAGTGTCCGACGACTACTTTTCCCAGCATTTTGGTACCTTGTAAACTTGAACCTCAGGAATTTGGCTCGACATCTATCAGTGATCTAGGTAAACAAATAAGGGTTCCGGGGTCAACTTAATAAGATAACAATGACTAGAATTTGACTAGAAAAAGTAAAATATTAGTAATATAGAATTAATAATTAATAGAATTAATAAAAAACGTAATATAGAAAAAGAAAGAGTAAACTCTAACTTGAATGCTATTACTTACTACTGAATGCGTTCCCACCATCAGGGGACGACGCCCTCATTTCAGAGCCATATTTGACCGCTGTTATCACTGTAGCTTCCAGTATTCTATTCTTGGTTTGGAGACGTATTTTTCATCTATTCTTCCAAATTTTATTTCTCAAAAACACCCCGGGCATTGTCTATTCTTCTTTAACATTTTCATTGCATCCACCACCTTTACTAATAATAAACTTACTTGAACTTCACTTGACCACTTACATTACAATGGCTCCCCAATCTCTAATCTTTTTATTTCTATTTTAACTCCAATTTCTAATCTTGTTATTTCATTAAGTACGTCACTTCTTTTTATTTTCTATACTTTATTCAACGATTATTCCTTTGTCATTTCAATGTTTATATCCTCAACATTGGGTCGTGGGTCGCTAAAATTTTAAAATGTAGATTTTACGGAATTACGCGAAAGACAGGGGAAACGGAGAAAAAGAGGCTAATAATAGACATAATCATAGGAAGAGCTTCCAAGCACCTCAACAATAATTTCTTATAGATTTAATGCGTACGGTAATCCTCAAACCAATAATGGAAAACGAAGATGGATATTTGTATGTCTCCAATCGCGGAAAAAAAAAAAACTGAATTAAACGATAGACCGGAATAAGACTGGGTAGCAAAAATTCAATCTAACTTAAATCGTAAAGCATAAAATGCGTTTGAAGAATTGCCGACTGAAGATGCTGGCCGATTTGAGTCACATTTGGAACACATGCGTTAAGAATCTACAATTGAAACAAAGACAAATTCAGATGCTTAGAAAGAGTTCCTCTACAGACTAAAGGACCTAGAATGGAAATGGTTATATATTAGAAAATATACATCAGATGAAACGAGATTAAGAATGGGAGGCAGAAGTATGGGGTTGATACCATTACGCAGAAGAGAAAAATAGATTTTGATTAATTAGTATGACTAGAATTAGTACGATTTTAGCTTCCCAGAGTATTTTACTAGAAGTAGTCCCAATAGAGGAAAACACATTAAACAATATCTTGGATTGTAGCCGATAATAGCAAAAAAATTTATGCGTTTGCTGAATCTTACACAGGTCAGTGAAACTTGACCAGAAGGTTGGTTCAAATGGCTGTTGATTCTTGTCGCCGATCAAACTTACGTGCCGACTAGCGTCATTAATAGATAATAAGTCAACCGTATCGACACAATTACAGCAGTATGCTATAATGGAGATAAGTATTCAAGCTGATTAGCCTGGGTTAGAATATAAATTTCTCATATAAATTCCAGATTTCTCAGCTAAAAATGAAAGAAAAGCAATAAGACGCAATTTCGCTGGAACTATTACAAATTCTTGGTGCAACATTGTAGGCACGACAAGGGTTTCTGGTGCATCAGACATCAAGATATTTTTCGATTCTTTCATGGACAAAAATGCCAATGAATTTTTTAATTTTGGGCTCATGGGTTGCTGACAGCAAAACTGTCTGTCTCTTGCTTACAACTTTGTCAATGTGCTCGATTATGTTACTCATATCTCGTTCGTATCCTTCCTCTAAAATTCGGTCCGCTTCATCTAATATTAAAACCGCAATTTGGAAATGTTTAATGACTGTGTATGAAGTAGATGATCTTTCAATCTTCCAGGACTAGATATTAAAAGTTTATACCCTTTCTAATACGACCCTTTTTCAGATTTTTCTTCTCTCCTCCAATTAAATAGCCCGGAACAATCCAAGTAAAAGACTGAAAAGAAATGGAATGATTAATAATAGAAGCCATCAGTAGGAGAGAGAGGTTTTTTACTGTGAGTCATATAGCGCTTCAAGAAAGAAAAAATAAGAAAACATACTAACAGTGTTGCACAAAGACTAAAGCCTCGTCTTGATTGAGATTCTTCACCGTGCCAAAAGAAGGGCCGGCTTTGACTGGACAGCCATTCATAGCCGTCAGAATATTCGAAGGCTCTCCAGTTATATTGATATCCCAATCATAGCTGACGGTTCAAAAATGATCCGTCTACGACAAATGCTGCTTACAAAGTAAATGATGTCAATCAAGATGACGCTTAAGGGACATAGCTAGACATGACTACAAACAGATGTGTGCAAAACTTTTGCCTTGTTCAAAACTAGAGAGTTACGTCCATTGTCTTTTTGCTTCAGTTTTCGCTACAATTAAAAAATCTCCATGAGCAAACAATAGGTCATCAATATTCTATTTTCGGTACGGCATCACAGTGACTATTTCATTTCAAATATTAACTTCATCTATTCACAAATTTTAATTTCAACTTTTGGCTTTTCAACTTGGTTTGCCTCCTTCTTGTCTCTCCTTTCCTTGCAAGGAGACGGGAACAGATTATTCCTATAAACGCGAAGCTCTTCAAATTTCAAATAAATGAGCTTGTTGTATTTGTTAGTAATATATGCCCTATTACCGATAATACACGAAAATAAAAGATACTTATTACCGTTATCTGTCAATTAAGACAAGCCACAACGCTAGTTACGATGAGGTTTTAGCTCATAAAAAAGCTTTTATTTGCCTCTTTTACTAGCACTGAGCCACTTAAGCGTTAAATCTAAATTAAACAAAAATGTTGTTTTTTTCGGAAGTTTTTTCTCTGTTTATTATCTTGGCTTTTTAGCTTTTACCCCCCCCCCCCTCTCGGTTTATCTTCTGGGGTGCTTGTCCCCCCCCCTTGAATAATGCTTTGCTGTTGTGTAAAGATTTTCAGTAGTATAATGAATTATAGAACGAACAGATAAACAAAAGAAAGAAACCTAAACTCAAATTGAGGTCAATTAAATTCTAAAAGATAATATGAGGGGAGAAAGAAATAAAATCGGGAATCGGCTGTCAATTGTATCTAAGTGTATAATATTTTGTTGAATTTTTAAGTGTCAAGTGTATTAAGTTAGGTGTATGCTCTGTTAAGTTTAGGCTTATAGACTTTGTTAAGTATATATAATATAATATAGTTTCTTAAACTCTTTATGATTGTAGAAGTGTTTTAACTGATATATTTTTCTCTGGTTTGAATTTTAAATATTATTTTCTGTTATTTCTATGAAATGAAACAGATTTTTAAATCATAAATTTTCATTCATCCAATGTTTCTCAATATAATATATTTACGTAATACTCTTAGCTGTAGTATTGACTTTTATTTTATTTTATCCCCTAATTTCAGAAGTAATGAATTCAACTATTTGTGGCATTGGTGGTGAAACTCAACCGAGTCTCTGGCGTTGCAACTTCTGCGGAAAGACAGAGAATCATCTCTTATACTAAAACTTCATATAGACACTGGCTGTGAAAAAATTTCACCAATAGAATGTGATATCTGTTCTGCAGTAGTTAGAGATTATAGAAGTTTTGTGGCTCTTTTTATTGAGCATCAAATGGGAGAAACAAGAACATATCCAATTTGTTTGCAAGACAATATTCATAACATGAAAGAACATTTAATTTTACTGGGTCATTTTTTCAGAAAACGAGTCTGAAATAGTATTACAGGGTGGTACCTCACACGTTACTTCACAGAAATTGTCCACAAGTGTCAATTTAAATTCACTAGGGTTGAATTCTAGAGTAATGAACTCAACTCTTTGCAGTATTAGTGGTGAAACTCCTATCCATTGTGACATTTGTAAGAAAAACTTTTACTCGGCAGGAACATTTGACTACACATAAACGAGTGTATATACAGGTGAAAAACCTTTTCAATGTGATATATGTAATAGAGGTTTTGCTCTGTCGGCAAATTTGACTAGACACAAACGAGTGCATACAGGTGAAAAACCTTTTCAATGTGATATATGTAATAGAGGTTTTGCTCTGTCGGCAAATTTGACTAGACACAAACGAGTGCATTCTGGGGAAAAACCCTTCCAGTGTGATATATGTAAGAAAACTTTTGCTTTTGCGTCAAATTTGACTACACATAAACGAGTGCATACAGGTGAAAAACCTTTTCAGTTTGATATATGTAAGAGAACCTTTTTGTGAGTCGGGACAATTGATTAGACATAAACAAGTGCATACTGGTGAAAAACCCTTCCCGTGCGATATATGTAAGAAAACTTTTGCTCAGTCAGAAACTTTGATCAGTCATAAACGAGTGCATACAGGGAAAAACCCTTCCAGTGTGATAAATATAAGAAAACTTTGCTCGGTCGGAACATTTGACTAGACATAAACGAGTGCATACAGGTGAAAAAAACCGTTTCAATGTAACATATGTAAGAAAACTTTTGCTGATTCGTCAAACTTGACTACAAATAAACGAATGCATACAAATGAAAAACATTTTCAGTGTGATATTTGTAAGAGAAGCTTTGCTGAGGGTGGATGTTTGATCAGGCATAAACAAGTGCACACAGGTGAAAAATGCTTTTAGTTAATATATATGAGAAAAGGTTTTCTGAATCAGGCTCTTTGAATAAGCACAAAAGAATTCTTAGAAGTAAAAAATCTTCAAATATTATAGATTACATATTAGTTTTTGTTAGAAACTTGACAAATTTTATATGCATGTTGGAGCGACCAACCTATGTTGTCTTACAATTTTCAGGATTCAGTTAAAACTTCTACGAATTTTTTTTTTTTTTTGGGGGGGGGGCAAGCACTCAATTTATTAATTGTCACAAGTCGGCTCTATTGGGGCTTGGAATTTGGAAATAGATTTTCCTGTTGGCGAAGATGTTGTCTTAATTAGTGTTTTGAGTGATCAAACAGTTTGTGGTAAACAACTGTAAGTAAAGAGCGACCCTGCTCAATAGTAACCAAAACTGTAAAAACCAGAATTTCCACATCAATAGAATCAGATTCTTATGCTGATTTCAAATATATTAATTTCATTAAGTTTTAGTCTTACCCATCAAAAGTTACGCGCCTGAGAAAATTTGCCTTATATTTGAAAAAAGGGGAAAACACCCCTAAAAATCATAGAACTTTAATGAACATTATACAATCAGATTCAGCGTGTCAGAGAACCCTACTATAGAAGTTGCAAGCTCCTATCTGCGAAAATGTGGATTTTTGTATTTTTGCCAGAAGGAAGATGAAGGATGCGTGTTTATTTATTTTTTTTGGGGGGGGGGGGTGATCGTATTGATCCAGTAGTCCTAGAATATCATGAGAGGGCTCATCCGAACGAAAATTTAAAATTCTAGTACCCTTTTTTAAGGGACCAAAAAAATTGGAGGGCAACTTGGCACTCTTCCACGCTAATTTTTTTCCAACGTCACCCAATCAAATTTTGAGATTGTCATTTTGTTCAACATAGTTGAAAACCTAATAAAAGGTCTTTGAGGATGACTTGATCCTCCATAGTTCCCGGGGGAAGGGCTGCAAGTTCTGAACTTTGCCAATTGATTGCATATAGTATTGGTTAATGGGAAGTATGCAGACGTTTCAAGAGGTTTTTTTTCTGGTGGTTGTGGGGGTCGGAGAAGAGAGTTATGGGGGTGAATCTTTTCCTTGGGGGAAAGGACATTTCTATGAAAAGGGCACTGGATTTCCAAACATTATTAAAAAAAGATCAGAAATTAAAAAAAAAAACATGTTTTTTTACAACTAAAAGTAAGGAGCAACATTAATATTTAAAACGAACAGAAATTATTACGTATATGAGGGGGTTCGCCTCATGGTCAATGCCTCGCCCTTTACACTAAAGTTGTTTTAGTAATTTCTAAAGAGCTATCTATTCTAATTAACTGGCCTTTGTGATTCAGGAGTTTGTGATTCGACTTTTAGCGTACAGAGTGAGGTTTTGACTAGGGGGTGAACTCTGTAATATACGTTATATAAAACATACAAATCAAAACAAGTTTTTTTTTTTTAATGAAAGTAAGGAGTGACATTAAAACGTACAGAAAATTATTCCGTTTGTTTGTGTGACAGTTTGACTGTCACACTACTTTATTTTTTAAAACAATAAAAAAAATTGCGTAAAGAGCGAGGTGTCGAGGAGGGGACAGCCCCTTTCATATACGGAATAATTTCTGTTTGTTTTAAGTTTCAATGTCGTTCCTTACTTTCAGTTAAAAAAAAACTTGTTTTTTTTATTTAATCAAACAAGAAGCCAGGTGAAAAACTGGGTGCAATCCAACTGGATAGTTTTGTAATGAAAGTTTTTTAAGAAAGTAACTTTTTATGGATGAAGCATGGTGGGCTGAAAACTTTGGTAAAGTGGAAAAAAAAATCTAGCCAGTTAAATCACTCAGTCTAGGGTAAATCACTCGATGTGAAAGGATTGACTTTATTGAGCTCATTCCCATTTTGTTCTACCAGAATATATTAGAAGACAGCAAAAATCGTCGGTAAGAACATTGTACACTTATTATCAGTAATATTTTTAAGAAGTTTTTCAAACAGTTCATGGTAAAGAACTGAGTAAGGAGCGAACACAATAGTGACCAAAACTCTAAGAAGCAGAATTTTGAATCAATAGATGCATCAAAAGAATTTATTTTATGTTGATTTCAAAAATATAAGTTTAATCAAGTTTAGTCATACCCATCAAAAGTAACGTGCCTGAGAAAATTTGCCTGATTTTTGAAAGAAAGGGGGAAACACCCCCTAAAAGCATATAGGCCTAACCTTAATGAAAATCACACCATCAGAGAACACTACTGAAGAGGTTTCAAGCTCATATCTGCAAAAATGTGGAATTTTGTATTTTTGCCAGATGAAAGATCACAAATGCGTGTTTTTTTGTGTTGTTTTTTTTTTACAGTTGTGGTCGTATCGACCCAGTGGTCCTAGAATATCTCGGGAAGGCTCATTCGAACGGATATTAAAAGTTCCAGTACCCTTTTTATGTGACTTAAAAAAAATTGAGGGCAACTAAGCCCCCTCCCACGCTATTTTTTTCCAAAGTCCCCTGATCAAAATTTTGAGATAGCCATTTTGTTCACCATGGTTGAAAAATATATTGACTATGTCTGTGGGGATGACTTAATCTCCCACAGTCCCCGGGGGAAGGGCTGCAAGTTATGAACTTTGCCCAATGTTTACGTATGGTATTGGTTATTGGGAGGCATACAGACGTTTTCAGGGGGGACTTTTGCTGGTAGTGAGGGGTCGGGGTTACGTGGGGGGTCTTTCCATGGGGTAAGGGACATTGCTATGAAGGGGGTGCCGGCTTTCCCAGCATTATTTAAAAAACGATCAGAATTAAATTAAAAAAAAAAAAAGTTTTTCAACTGAAAAGTAAGGAGCAACATTAAAACTTAAAATGAACAGAAATTATTAAGTATTTGATTAGATTTGACCCCTTGTCAATACCTTGCTCTTTACACTAGATATTTTTAATACTTTCATAAGAGCTATTTATTCTAATTCGCAGCCTTTGTGATTAAGGGGTCATTTTTAAATAATTGGAATAAAATTCGAACTTTAGCGTAAAGAGCGAGGTATTAACTAGGGGGTGAACCCTCTGATACACATATTATAAATATATGAATATAAAAGTTCGTTATGGAAGTTAATTCGTAAGTAACGTACATTTATTACTAATAAAAAAGTTCGCAAATAAAATTAAAGAACTTTCGAGAAAGCTTTTTAACCAAAAAAGTAAAATTAGTATGCAAATTTTTTTTAATTATTCATATACGATTAGCCAAAATCAAACCTGCATTAATTCAAAATGTTCAGAAATTAGATAAAAAAAAACAAGTTTTTTAACTGAACGTAAGGAGCAACATCAAAATTTAAAACGAACAGAACTTATTCCGTATATGGAATGGGCTGTCCACTCATCAACGCCTTGCTCTTTACGCTACAGTTGTGACTCTTTCTCATAACTTAATTTTTTAAAACAATAAAAAACTTTGGCGTAAAGAGAGAGGTGTTAAGGACGAGATTTTAAATTTCCCCTCCCTAAAATATCTACAAATACAAACAGTGACGAGTTAAGACTTTTTTGAAAGTTATGAACAACAAGATATAAAATGAAAGGGGATAAGGCAAGTTCACTCCCCTCCCCACCACAGTGAAGTCCTTGAACAAATGGTTTGTCCCTCACATTAATAGTGTCGAATCATCTGAAAACTATCTAAGTTGACCTGAAATTATGCTCTGTCAAATTTTTTTTTTTTAGCATTAAAAAAATATATAAAATTCATCTAGTTTATTTGCGTGATTATACCAAGTAGGTTCACGTTGTTTGCAATTTTCAGGGAACTACATAACAAAAGAAGGTATGCGGGATAAAAGAATTTTGTTTATTTTAATGTTCCAGATTAAAAAAATATTTTTAAGAAGTCTAATGAGTAAAAGATTAAAATGAGCCTCTGAACGACAATTAGAATAAGAGAACCCACAACAAAGATATTGGCCCAGCACGGCTATGAACCGTTGATTTTTTAGAAAAGTTACAGTTATACTTGTGTATCTTAATGTTATAATTGTCTGTTGAGAGCAGG
This sequence comes from Artemia sinica, assembly GCA_027921565.1. Classification (NCBI taxonomy): domain Eukaryota; kingdom Metazoa; phylum Arthropoda; class Branchiopoda; order Anostraca; family Artemiidae; genus Artemia; species Artemia sinica. Next base: position 37,887 of record JAPEVW010000490.1, on the reverse strand, counting down.
TTTAAAGTGGAAAACAATCAAGTATTTTGTTTTTGAAAATTTGTAAGCTATTCATTGCTTTGCTTTCCCTAAAGATTATAATCGAAAATGATCCTTAGTAATACATTCCTTTTCTATGAATATACCTAAGAAACGAAGCCTTTATGTACAACAGCCTGTGTAATTCAAATAAAAATGCATAAACAAAGTTTCAAAAAACTTTTCCAGTAGGGGATCTTAGGAAGGGAGTGGCGACTCGTTGCAAAAAATTCCAATTTTAATTAAGCCTAACGTACCTTACTGATATTGAAAGTTGCATGTCTCTGCTTCTATCCATCATTTCGCTGTCAGTTCTGTAAGGCTATTCACAAAACTACATTTATAGAAACACTATGAATATTATATAAGAAAATTCTTGCTTCCTATTTTCACTATTAGCAAATCTATCAATAGGCTAACACTTTCTACACTTATGACAATATCACGGTGAACATGAAGAAGGGCAAGTCCGGCGAGTCTTTCCCCCGTCACTTTAGTTCTTAGCCGAGTTTTCAATCTTCTCGAGGTAGAAAACTTCGTTCAACAGATGCCACACTGATAGGTAGGGTAATGAGAATCTGCAAGAGTGCTGAAATATTCGGGAAAATATCAGCATTCCAGTTCTGTTTCTCTAAAGTTTCCTCTACTGTTTCAGGTATTCTACCTGTGCATTTATTGCTTTTTCTCAGACGAAGCCACCAAGTTTTTCCATATTTCAACTTCTTCGGCCAGGGCAAATTCACAAACCGATTGGGAGGGGAAACCCATTACTAACCAGTATCGCTCTGACAAGTCATGAATCGTTTTAGCGAATTGTTGTTTTGTTCGTTTCCACACAGTTTATTGGCAAGAAAATACTGAATTTAAAAGTGCCCAGCGTTTCAACGGAAAAATGACTTTCTAAGTCCGAAATGATTGTGTCTAACAGGGGAATAGGTTCAAAGTGTCAACATCAAAATTGAACATTATATGGACATTAATAATTCTGTAAGTTGTAGGGAAGAAAATAAAATTTCCCCCAAATTTTCCCCAATTTTCGCAAAAGGGATTAGTGACGTATAATCCAGACATATTTGTACTGACCTAATTTCTGAACATATATATATATATATATTATATATATATATATATATATATTATATATATATATATATATATATATATATATATATATATATATATATATATATATATATATATATATATATATATATATATATACTATATATTATATATATATATATATATATATATATTCTATATATATATATATATCTATATATATTATATATATATATATATGCTCTATTATATCTATCTATATATATATCTATTATATATATCTATATATATATATATAGTATATATATATATATCTATATATTAGTATATAGCTATAAATATGCTATAACTGTATATATATATAATAATATGATATATCTCTCTATATATATATATATATATACTCTAGTATACTATATATATATCTATATATATATCCTCTATCTCTCTCACTCTCTATAATATCTGTAGTCCTGGTGCTCTGTAGGGTAGCAAATTGCTTAGTAATATGATACTTTTTAGACTGAGAGATGCCGTAGACAAAGTTTTAAGAGAAGAGCAGTGCGGTTTTAGAAAAGGTAGAGGATGTGTTGACCAAATTTTCACTCTTAGGTTAATAATTGAGAAGTGCCTAAGTTTTCAAACACCTTTGGTCCTCAGTTTTATAGATTATGAGCAAGCGTTCGATTCTGTTGATAGAGGAGCTTTAGTAAAGGTTTTTATCCTTGTATGGTATACCAGACAAATACATGAAAGTGATTAGTGCTATGTACGAGAATAACACTGCTGCGGTTAAGGTAGGAAATGAGGTTAGCAGCTGGTTTTGTATTAAATCAGGAGTTAAGCAGGGTTGTGTTCTATCCCCCTTTATATGGATTATTTTGATGGACTTTGTTTTAAGGAGCACAGGAAAGGCAAAGGGAGACCACGGAATCAAATGGGGAGGAAAAAGTCTCCTGGACTTGGATTATGCTGATGATTTAAGCATCCTAGATGAAAGTGCGAGCAAAATGAATGAAGTTTTAGAGGTTTTGCGAGTTCAGGGTGCTAGTATTGGTTTGAAAATTAATGTTAGGAAGACTAGTCACTAAGGCTAGGAATAAGTGAAGATGAAAAAGGTGACGTTGGGTAATGAAAAGATTGATCAGGTTGGCAGCTTCACTTACCTTGGTAGTATTATTAGTAAAGATGGTGGGAGCAGTGAAGATGTTAAAAAAATAGAATAGCCAAGGCTCAGGGTATTTTTTCACAGTTAAAAAAAGTCTGGAAGAATAGGAAGATAAGTCTGCAAACCAAGATTAGAATCTTAGAAGCTACAGTGATGACAGTGGTCAAATATGGCTCTGAAGCATGGACAATCCGAAAAGCGGATGAAGATTTGCTAGATGTTTTCCAGAGAAATTGCTTAAGGATTGTTTTCTGGGTACCCGGCTGACTGACCGTATTTCAAACAATAGGGCTATAACGAAAAATGTGGTTCAATACCGCTTTCTAGGTCTATAATGAAAGAAAGGTTGAGGTGGTTAGGGCATGTTGTGCGGATGAAGGATGACAGATTGCCGAAGATTGTTCTTTTCGGCCAACCATCTAGGGCTAAACGGAAAGCAGGTCGTCCCCGTCTGGGGTGGGAGGACGTCATAAAGACAGATTTAAAGGAAATGCGAACTTCGTGGGCGGGTGTAAAAAGGGAGGCTTTGAATAGATTGGGGTGGAGGAGGAGCGTGCGTAGCTGTGTTGGTCTCAGGCGGCTTGGTGCTGCGATGAGTTGTTAGTAGTATATATATATATATATATATATATATATATATATATATATATATATATATATATATAATATAATATATATATATAGATATATATATATATATATAATATATAATATATATATATATATATATATATATATATATATATATATATATATATTATATATATATATATATATATATATATATATATATATATATCTATATATATATATATATATATATATATATATATATATATATATATATATATATATATATATATATATATATATATATACTATATATATATATTATATATATATATATATATATACAAGAGGGGCGGTAACCCGTGGCAAGTGCCGTTGTACCTGCTGGGAGAGTCTCCCTTAAACTGCAGGGATCAGGTTGAACGGGGGGGGCTGACACTTCCCTCGTTTAGTGGGGTTAAATCGGTTTCAGTACTCATTCAGTGCACACGTATTACCTTCCGATTTTCAGCTCTCCTGCTGTTTTCTGACATATATTCTAGGACCGCTCCTGGACTGTGAATCCTGGATTACGCTTAATTACTGAAAAGCAAGCATGAGCGAAAAACCCGTTTGAATGATGTGTTGAATTTTCTTGCGCGATCACTTTCTGAGGGTGTGAAAATAGATTGCATTATAAGCTCGGCTGTGAAATTCTTCACGCATTATGCGATTTTATCAGCAAAGAGACTTCTTTAATCTGAGATTAATGCGCAAGGCCGAGTCGTCAGTCATGTCAAAGACGATGAAAACGTTATTGACATGTGTAAGCTCCTCGTCTCAGCCGCCAAAGAGAAGTAAAATATACCGCGTTTCGTTATTTTTCATACCTGTGAAAACTGCAGCTGTTGGCGATGCTGTTTCTGCTACAGTGGCTACAAAAGGAAAAGAGATTTTCCCGTAAGCTAGATAGATTTATTGACGTCACAACCCACGTGCTCTTAAATGTGAACTTTTTGAATGCAGAACAAGTTAACAATGCGTCAACCTCTGCTACTTACAATTGCAAATCATAAAGCCATCGTATGCTGTAGTGCTTAAAAACTGTCCACAAGATATCAAGGATCCTCATGACCGTTAACAGTTTATTGACAATATATGCAAAGAAGCTTCAAATGATATTACGGGGACTGAAGCGATCAAATAACGACTGGAAAATTGTTTTGTGCTTCAAATCAACGGCTAGTAAAAACAGTTGAGATTATGAAAGCCTCTCAGCCTTCTATGAATGCTTCTATGAGAGAAAATAGTCTTTGCAGCCGTGTTAAACAAGTGCCCCAATCCTTAGACTGTTCTGGTCTTCGGGCAAATTATCCCCAGAAGCACGAAGATAAACCAGCGTGGCACCACCCCTACCTTCAAAGTCCAATCGAGACCCGTAGCGACCTTAACTTTTTCCTAAAAGAATCAGTGCACATTGGTTATGAACGTCTGCCTGTCCAGGAATTTATCTTCCTTCCCCATCGATGCTTTAAGTGTCATGAGGTCGGGCACCTAGCAGTGAACTGCCAATCATGTACCCTCTGTGGTAGATGTGGTTCTGCTAGTCACGTATCTGACCGTTCTAATGCATGTACTGCTAGTAAGTTCTGTGTCTTGCAAGGCCGCTGGCCATATTTGTTACAGTGTGAAATGCCCTAAATAATTGTCCAGCTAGAATTCAGCCTAACCCTCGTGGTCAAAGTGCTCATGGTTGACCATAATGTTAGTATAAGGTTCTTAACTCTAGACATTAACGGCGGGTTCGTTCAAAAGTCTTCAGTTCTTGATGAGCTCGTGTCAAAACATGACGTGATTTGCCTTCAAGAGCGTCTTTTAAGTGAGTTAAGCATTAGTCTTTTGAATACTAAAGAAGGGTTCACCTGCTATGCAACTCCAACTAAGTAAAATAGTGCTGGTGGTAGACCATCGGGATGTTATGTGACTTACGTGAATTTTCGCTCTACGTTCAGTGCTTGTAGAAACCAGTGATTACTTTCTTGCTCTTAAAGTTGATCATGTGTTTTATCTCTAATATTTATTTGCCCACTGACTACCATAATGATACGTCCGAACGCGTTTTTGCTCTTGCCTCTGAAAAACTTTGTAAAAGTATTTCGAGTATTACTTCTAGTATTCTGCATGTCTAATAGTTGGAAATTTTAACTGTAACCTAACTGCTCCATCTGCCCGTTCTTCTCTGTTGGTGAAATATTTGATAATCATTTGAATGTTGTTGACAAAAATAGAATTTCACATATATTTACAATTCCTCGTCGACATCAACATAGACCATGTTGTTGCTTTTCCATTTTTAGATGTCTCACGACCGAAGGTTCTGTGTAATTATTTAAAATCTGATTTCATGCCAATATCGTTTTCTTTTTCACCAAATAAAAATTCTCATATACCTACCTATCCCCCAAAAACACCAAATCCGTCGTATGTTCGTAATTGGGCGTCAATCAAAACTGAACTGTATTGGGATAGTGTTTCTATAATCTTTTCCAAGATAAGTTACCCTTTGTTCTGTTGATCAAGCACTGACTGTTGCCCGCTGAGGTAAAATGTATCCTTCTTGATATTCATTGTGTGGAGATATGCCACGCTTTACAATTTGCAGAATCTCCCACTGTTTCATTGAACCGTTGGCATCGAGGAAATGTTCCTAAGTGGCAGGAAAATCAAAGTCTCTCTCAATCACTTGATTCAGCAAAGTTTTGGCTATATTTATGGATTGAATGCTACCGACCACGGTCCGGTCCTGTTAATTCCATCCGTATTGCAACAAAGAGGAAGTTTCCTAAGGAGCTTCAAAATCACTGTAAGCAATCACAAAACAGACAGCACAAAAATCAAAGATAATCCTTATTTCCTTTGGTCGTCTATCCGTCCCAGGATCCCCAAAACTCCCCTTTTCGCTGCCGATACTCCTTTATCTGATTGGTATTCGTTTTCATGAGGCTGAATTTTCTCCACCAGACCCCCAACTTGAACACAAATATGTTGAAGGGCTTGGACCAATTTTTACATGCTTTCCCTGATTTTGATTACATAGTATCTGTAATGTCCTGTTGCTGACGCTATTATGCGCCTTAAACCAAAGCAGTCACGAGGCATAGATGGAATATCAAATGTGGTGTGGTCCTGGGCTTTTAGAACATCTCAATTCATCACTGCAAATGATTTTTACTCAAGGTTTGGTTTCCGTCAACATTCTGTGTGGGATATCTTTCTCCTATTTCCGAAGAAAAGGAGAAACCTTCAGTCAATGCACATCTTTCAGACCAATAAATGTATCAACCACCCTTTGCAAGCTTTATGAGCTAATGTTCATAAGAGAGGTAGAAGAAAAATGTTACACGCCTCCCCATCAATTGCCTTTTAACATGGTATTGGTTGTGCGGACGCCCTTGCAGTTGTTGCTAATGCACTGCTTCATGCTTCTTTCTCATATACTTCTCTCGCCTTGGCTAGTTACCATGTTTGCCACGCCTTTGACTCCCTGATCCACCCCCTTATGCTCTTAAGGGCTGCTAAAAGAGGAGTAAGTCCGGCTATCATCAGATCTCTAAGGGATATGTATACCAAGCTACGAGTCCAACGTAAAATCCCCCTTGAGAAAGATGAATTGGTGAAGCAACAGGATAGAACTGTGCCAGCTAAAGAACGAGCAAGCCAAGGTGCAATTGCCCTCCCTTGTTATTTCAACAACTAGGTCCTCGATGCTCAAGATCCGTGTCAGATGTCCTGCGTTCCTTCTATTCATAATATCTCCTTAGTCACTTATGCTAATGACATTTTTAACCTTGGCCGGACTTCAGACAAAATTCCTGAAATATTTCAAAAACTTTCAAACCGAGTATTTAAAATCTGGTCTTGAAATCAACGCTGACTAGAAAAAACTGACATAGTCATTTTTAATTGGAAAGGCCCCACTTCTTGGTGAAATTGTACTTTGAAATTCAAAGAAAACGCCCGTCCAACGGGGGGGGGGCAAATCTGTTTATCTTGGCATTCTCATTGGAAATAAATTTCTCGCATTCTTCATCTTCATTCTTCATTCACACATCAAACGTCGCATATCAGCTTCATATGATTCCATAGTCTCTGCTAAGCTTCGTTTTAATCGCCGTTATCTGTCAAACCCTATACAACACTGTTGCTCTGCTTCACATCCTCTATATAGCACCCTTCAAAAACGTTCTTACACACGTTGATAAATTCAAAATCCGTTCAACCTTCTTCCGTTTCACAAAATATTTACTAAGATATCCAATATGGACACGCAATTCAAAGCTCATCAATAGACTTCCCATAGAAAATCCTACTAAAGCTGTTGTTAAGCTCATAGAAAAACACAACCAAAAACTTCAAACCGCACTTCGAAACAACTCCTTTTTCACTAGCCACATCTATATACATTGTCATAGCTCCTCTTCTTCATTTTTGTTACAAGTGCCCGTGTTCTTCATTATTTCTGTGTTTTTCTAATTATCTCTCATCCTAGAAAGTACAGTGCCCTTCTGTTTTTGTTTTTAGTTGTGCTCCGTCAGTTTTGTTGTTAATACATGCTTGGAACCAACTCTTTCTACACTAATTACATTGTAATAGTTGCATAGTGATTTGGCTTTTATTTATAGTGCTCTGTCATTTTCTTTTTGTAATAAGACAGGTTTTCAATAAATAATAATAATAATATTTTTTTGTGTGTACTGAATAGTACAATAATCCGATTCAGTTGTTTTTTCGCTATCCTTGGTACTGTTATTTCTAAGCCTAGCTCGGTTACCACTTTAGTCTACCTAGTCAAGTGTTTTTACTTCTGATGCAGTTCCCCATTGTGGTCACCCTTCTGGAGGTCTGGCCCGTATTTTAAAAAGAAGTCTTGATCTTTTCAACCCATCCCTCTTTTATTTGGGTAAGCACACTCTTGCTGTGAGAGTAATAATTCTGTGTTTTGCTAATGTTTATCTTCAATGTCAAAATAATATAGTGGATTCAATAAATAGATTTGCTATTGCTTGCAAGTCTTTAAACTCTGTTATGAATCGTGAAAAGGAAAATAAACTTGATTTTATAGTTCTTGGTGACTTTAAGACGGATTTAGATGAACAAAGTTATCGATCCCGAGAACTATTGGAGTGCATGCCCCCTTACGTGATTCTGAAGAAAAGATTTACCATTCTCTTACATCCATCAGTCTGGTAGTGTTTTTAATATTGATCATATACTCAGTTCACCATAGCTAGAATGCTCGATTATTCATGTTGATATTGAGACTGATGACTTTTGACCATCTATCGCTTTGATTTACTGCTAAATTGAAACGTAGTCTTTGCAATGTTGCCCCTTTTGGGAATTCTAAATGGTTTAAAAGTAGTAATTGGGAAAGTGCCAATATTGCTTGTATGTATTGCCTTTATCTACATTGCTTCATTGTATTCTTGTGCCTTAATTCTACTCCAATTACAAGTAAAGGGTAGTAACGTGATCTTGATAGATATTATGGTGATACTATTAGTTATATGAAAGAAGCTGAAAAAATTGCGGATCCCGAAGAGCTTATTCCTACTAAAACGCGGAAATCTATAAAGGCTGCCGATCCTGTATTAAAGAATTATAAAAATAAGACAGAACTTTGGCTGCGAGTTTGGGTTGATTTTTGTAGACCTACGTTGGGATCTGTTGCAGATATAAAGCAGAAAAAAAGAAAGAATATGAAAAGTACCTAAAATTCATTCGTTATAAGGGTACGGAGTTTCCAGCATCTAAAAAGGATTCGTCCAAATTGATCAATACTGAAAAGCTGGATAAAAGTAATCTTTATAATGGTCGTTTGATTTCTAGTTCAGCTTAGTATCTTTACTATTCGTCAATTCTTTTCCAAAATTAATTTTTGTGTGCAGTCACATTATTCTCGGTTACTTTCTAAAATTCTTCCACCTTCGCTTCATCAAGGCAATATTATTCCAGTGTCGGTAGCTGCTGTTGAAAATACAATTAAGCAACTGAAATCTTCATCCATTGATATTGGTGTTATTAGTGTAAATAATATAAATCTAAAGTGTGTTGTTCTCTTATTTCATTTGCAGCTGTTGTTCAAAATATGTTCAACATTTTCGCTGGGTTCAGATAGCTTTCTTTGAAGAACCGTCACCTTAATATTAAAAAGGGGGAAGACTCCCTTCTCATTGGTCATCTTATAGACCTATAGCCACTGCATGTAACCTGAGTAAAATCCTTGAACATATTTTACTTCCTCATTTAAATGAAAATGTAAATTTCGGATCGAATCAATTCGGGTTTCAATCTGGTATTGGTTGTCAACATACACACCGTGTTTTTTTTTTTCGCCCTTAAGAATAGCCTATTAGCCTGGCTGAGAGGTCCCCACTTTGTATATATACTTTGGACCTTTCTAAAACTTTTGACCGTGTAGTCCAAAGTCATGCTTTTTTTCCAATTTTTTAATAATGGTGTAAATCTTTCAGTTATTTTTCTTCTTCGTTTTTGGTATGAAAATTCTTTCTTCCAAGTTAATAAATCTGGATCTCCGATTGTCCGTGTACGTCAGGGTGTCATACAGGGAGGGTTTTGTCACCTAGTATATTCAAAATACTTCTTTCTATTATATTAGATGAAATTAGATCAAATTATTTCATTGGACTCTCAGATGTTTCTTATCTTGCCTATGCGGATGATCTTCTACTTTTGCATAAATATAAGCAAGGTCTCTCATTTATGGTCTTGAGAGTTTCACGTTTATTTTCTAAAAATGGTCTTAATATTGAACAATGTGAGCTTTCTAGTTTTTAATGGTCTGACTTCCTCTAATGCTGCCTTAGTCTGTTGCAGTTTTTCTATCCCTCTGTTTCTGCCTTTCGGTGGTTGGGTATTAGTGTTACTAATTCAATGTCTAGCCTACAGCAGTGCACTATTCGTTATGTTCAAAAGTGTTATTCAAAGATTCTTACAAATCGAGGAAAGTATAATAGAGACGTGCATGCACTGGGTAGGCTATATGCTACATTCTGTGATCTTTCTGCCCTTTATGTTTCTGGGCTTTTCCCCTTCTTAAAAAAATGATGTTAACTAGATCCAGTCTTTTTATGCCTGAGACTCTAATCAGGCATGCATTTTCCAAAAACTAACAAATAAGTATGTTTCCAATAAGAGAGTCATACATACTCCCGCCATTTACCCGTGCCCCAGCCATTTAAACACGTGCCTCTCAATTTCTTGGACTATCAGTCTGTGCTTTTCTCTGTCTACAATTAGCCATGTCTTAATGCAACCTATGCAACCTACTGCAAAATACTTGATAACTGTGTTGCTAACATACCTCGAATGTCTTTTTTGGAGTTGTAAGATCTTTGGCACGCAAGTAATTATACAGGCAAACACAAATGTGTATGACCTAGTCCATATTCTCAGGCTTTGCATTAATTGCTTCTCTGAACATTCTCCACTAGGCACCAAGAATTCCAAAATGCATTTTCCATTATCCTTCGAGCGCGAGAAATCCTTTAATTAAAAATATCCTCTGGTACTGGAAGGTGATCACCAGAATAGGGTCTTAATAAGTTTGTTTTCAAGGGAAAAGCTGCATCTCCAACAATCACATATGGTAAGTAGGTGGCATTTCCTGTATTAATCTTATCACTGCCAAGAAGATCCAAAATACAGTCGATCACTTTCCTACCAAGAGTTGAATTACCAAACACAGAACCATCACTTTGCCGACCATAACTGCCTATGTCAACATAGACAAACCGATAGTTTTGCATCGCACATAGCCATCAAGACTATACTGTGGAACTGCTTGTGGTTAAAATATTGTGACCCTGAGTTTGGTGGAGCCTGGATTCACTTGTGCTTCCCATTAATAGCTCTAAGACATTGGTTGAAATTCCATTTCACCAAAAACTCATGGGAATTTTCCTTCCAGTCAGATTGCTCACTGGAAAATCATGAAAATAATGGGACAGCACTTGGCAGATTGCATTCATAGTGTTCCATATAATTTGGTTGGCAATCAACCTTCCCAGGTAAAATGTGAAGCTTTGGTTTCTCTGTGTACCACCAGCTGCAAAGATGTCTTAATGTCACTTCAAGCCTTTCATTAGGGCATATAGCTGCTTTGAAGTTTGTATTTTGTCTTGCAATATATGGTGTAACCAAAATCAGCAGGTAATCAAATTGCTTAGGTTTTATTCTGAAATAGTCATGACATCAATCTGCATCCGTCAAACGCAGGCTATTGATTAGTTTATTGTTAATTTTAAAGCACCATTTTCACTTCTCATTTTCAAAAGTCTTCGACCCAAAATTTTCTTTTTCTCATAGTCTCTGAGGCTTGTAAGCCTTTTCTCTTCTTTCTCCTTCTAAGTAAGCACAATAGCAAAACAGTTGTAGCCTCATGATCCTTTTTTGAATCTTAAGCCAATTTTTCTGATGGCCAGAAAAAAATTCATCCAGAAAAAGTATATGGACAGTATGAGCTTTGTTCCGGTATGAACAATCTTGAATTCCAAGATGTTTTTTCTGTCCAGAAAAAATTCTGCCCAGGAATATTTCTGGGCAGTGAGAACTTAGCTTTAGGAACTCAACTTGAACGCGAAATCCTGCGCTTTGGCTTGCTTGAAAATTCGTTTGTCATTTATGTGAATCTTTCAATGTTTGCCAGCATTTTTGATAATCAGATACTTATAAAAAAAGTTCTTTGAAGAACTTAGCAGCATAATTAGTATTCCCATCCAAACCAATTGAATCCAGTACGAATAAATCAAATACAAATCAATGCAAAATAACTCAAGAGTAAAGTCATGTCCATGGGGGATGGGTATTTGAGATAAGAACCCCCCCCCCTCTAACCTAATTTTTGAGTAACTCTTGAAAAAGTAAAAAAAAGGCATGTAAACATATTTTTGAAGCGTTTTTTTTTTTTTCAAGTTTTTGTAATGAACACGCTTATTACTTCAACTGAATGCAGTTGCCGGTGACTCTGACTCCTGGTACGATTCATTACTCCTGCAGAACTCCCAAGACACATGCTCTGGGCACGCCTATGCAGCATAGAAAATTTAGTAAGGAGAACAAAAAAACGAACAGATATCAAGATAAAAAAGTTGCTTTTACCATCTATTTAGTTCTCCTTGTTCTGTAGTACTTTCGCTCTATTAATTTTATGATAAACATAAGGCCTGCAACATCTACGATGCAAATGGTGCTTATTTACCAAACAATATGAGTTTTGTGGGAAGTCGTCACCTGTGTTCTTTCTCCTTAATATATTTTTCTACACTGAGCGGGATAGGCTTGCTTTGGCTTGTTTTTGAAACCACGGGGCGTTTTTTCCACACCTACTATTTTGGCAACACTAATTCCGCATTGAAGAAGTTAGCGGGACATTCAAAAACAGGAAGAATCAAGGGTCGAGTGTAGTAGGCCACGTAGAAGTATATTTACCACTGAATAGTTGGCTACTTCAGTATGCTCTTACCTGATACCGACTAGTTAGTTATTTTTGCTGTTTATAAGAAACTTTATTGATTAGTTTGCTTGATATATCCCATGCCTACCTTAAATTGCAACCTAAATATTTCAGCTAATGATATTTCAAGCGTCAGTGCATACCTTAGCCTAGTGAGCCCTTAATAGCCAACTACTTAGCTGATATCATAGGCAAGTGTGTATTGAACTTTATTGGCTGCTGACTTTTGGGATATTTTTAAAATATAGCCTAGGTAAGTTGAAATATTGGGGATACCACCAGATGGCTAATTTGACTGTGTATATAGGGTATATACAAATCTTGAAATTAGCCAACAAGTATTTAAAAAGCGTAGGAGTCCAGCTGAACATAAGGAAAACATATTAAGAAAACAGTTCTTACTCCATAATATGCAGAAAAATCCTAGCTAACACATTTTGCAGGGGAGAGCTTCCACCAAGTTAGATGTTTATGCTATGTCTAAGAGAAAAAATTGTCTGACTAGTTGGATATTATCACTAATTTGTATGAAGAATTGACTTATCTGTCTAGTTAGATATATATTACAAGCATTAAGTTTAAAGTATTATCCACCTAGTTAGAGATACTAAGTTGGCTCTTATGCTTTATTGTATTTGGCTAGCAAGATAAAACTATTTTTCTTTTAAATTTTATTATTTTCCTAGTTGGATAATTTCTTATTTGCTTAAAAGGATTTTTCAGATAGCTAACTAGTTGGATAATTTTGGCAATAACTAAGTATGGTTGGATATTATTTTTACATTCTATAGAATAGAAATTTTTAGGTAATATCCATTGGGTATACTCCCCTCACCACACTAATATTCAAGATTCAGCAATGACTCTATCTTATTATCTGCTCCTCTATCTTACAAAAGTGAACTACAAGTCAAAAAATTTCCATGCTAAGTTTTTCGTCAGCAATACCTCCCATAAGTAGGTCTATATTGGGGCGCACCTCTCATATACTTGTGATTCCTTTAAGTTGAAAAATTAAATAAAAAAAACAAGTTTTTTTAACTGAAAGTAAGGAACGACGTTAAAACTTAAAACGAACAGAAATTATTCCGTATATGAAGGGGCTGTCCCCTCCTCAACGCCTCGCTCTTTACGCTAAAGTTTTTTTATTGTTTAAAAAAATAGAGTTGTGAGAAAGTCAAACTTTAGCGTAAAGAGCGAGGCGTTGAGGAGGGGACAGCCCCCTTCATATACGGAATAATTTCTGTTCGTTTTAAGTTTTAACGTTCGTTCCTTACTTTCAGTTAAAAAAACTTGTTTTTTTTTATTTAATTTTTGAACGTTTTGGAATTAATGCAGGTTTTGATTTTGGCTCACCGTACATGAATAATTAAAACAAAATTTGCATATTATATTTGGTAAATGGCTGTCACGAAACTTGTTTAATTTTATTTACGAACGTTTTTATTAGTAATAAATATACGTAACTTAGAATTAACTTACATAACGAACTTCTATATTCATAAATTTTTAACACATATATTAGAGGGTTCGCCCCCCCCTAGTCAATACCCTGCTCTTTAAACTATGTTCGAATTTTTTCCAGTTCTTGAAAAATGACCTCTTAGTCACAATCAGTTGATCAGTTTGAAAACTTGTTTTTTTATTTAATTCCTGATCTTTTTCTTTAATAATGCTGGGAAATCCGGCGCCCCCTTCATAGCAATGTCCCTTCCCCCATGAAAACTTCCTTCATGGAAAGATCCTTCCATATAGCCCCCGACCCTCTCCTTCCCCCACCTACCAGAAAAAATCTCCTCTGAAAAAGTCTGTATACTTCCCAATAACCAATACTATATGTTAACATTGAGTAAAGTTCATAACTTTCAGCCCTCCCCCTGGGGACTTTGGGGATCAAGTCATCCTAAAAGACATTTTTATCATATTTTCGACCATGCTGAACAAAATGGCAATCTCAAAATTTTGATCGGGTGACTTTGGGAAAAAAATGAGCGTGGGAGGGGGCCTAGTTGCCCTCCATTTTTTTTGGTCACTTAAAAAGGGCACTAGAACTTTTAATTTTTTCCGTTCCAATGAGCCCTCCTACGATATTCTAGGACCACTGGGTCGATAAGATCACCCCTGGAAAAAAAAAAAAAAAAACAAACAAACAAACAAATAAACACGCATCCGTGATCTTTCTTCTGGCAAAAAATGGAAAATTCCACATTTTTGTAGATAGGAGCTTGAAACCTCTACAGTAGGGTTCTCTGATATGCTGAATATGATGGTGTGATTTTCATTAAGGTTCTATAACTTTTAGGGGGTCTTTCCCCCTTTTTTTCGAAAATCAGCCAAATTTTCTCAGGCACGTAACTTTTGATGGGTAGACTAACTTAATGAAACTTATATATTTTGAAATCAGAATTAAAATCTGATTCTTTTGATGTATCTATTGGTATCAAAATCCCGTTTTTTAGAGTTTCGGTTACCATTGAGCCGGGTCGCTCCTTACTTACAGTTCGTTGCCACGAACTGTTTGATTTATTTTTCTTGGTTTATTTAAAGAACATCATGATTATGATGAAACCAAATACAGGGTTGCCATGAGACCGAAACACTTCGTAACATCCCAACTCATAAAAACGTAACTTTTTCGTAACTTTTGATAGGAAAGTCTCTTTTCAAGGCAGGGTGCCTTAGTTTTGCTATCAAGAGTGATAATTAATGGAGGAAGGGAAAAATTTGTCACCTTTATAATTTTAAAATTATATTTTTACGTAATCTTATTAAAAATCCTTCCTCCAACTTTTAAAAGGTGCCTAAAAAGTATACAATAATAGCAATTTATGCTTTTTACTTTCAGGAAATTCCTATTTATTCAACTGTAAGTGCTGCTTTCAGTTCACCTGCATACAAGAAAGACCCCTTCCCCCCCCCCCCGTTTTTTAGTATATAAACCCAGGCTACTATTTTGCATATTTTGTTTTGTTGTTTTTAATTGGCATTATTGGTGTTTTAAAACAAAAGTTGATAAGTAATACGTACAAGATAAAAGGCAAATCAATTAACACAGGACAATTTAGAGTGTCTCAGAAAAAAAATATATCAACTAAATTTTTTTGTTAAATTTCAATGAAAAAAATCTTAATAAATTCAGCTTTTAAAAAGACCTGAAAAATAATTTTTATCGCTCCGTTCCCGTCTAGTATTTTAAATTGCCTTGGTTTCTATTTCATCTCCTCAAGCATCAAATTTGTATTGCTCATTTAATTAAAATTAAAGTTTTTGTGTTGTTTTTTAATCGTAGTCTTTAATTCTTTTACAAAACAACAGTTATCACGATTGCAGCGAAAGCTTCAACCTAGTAAAGGTTGAACCACAGCCCATAGTAGTCAAAAGTTGAACAACGTGTTTTCAAAAACACTGTCTGGTGAGAAAAATAGCCATCTGACCCTTAATTAGGAACGATAATTATTGTTTCGGTTAATCTTAGAAGTTAAGGTTTATTGCAGAAAGAAGTTTACGGTGATCTCTAAAAAGAGCCTGAAACCCCTTTAAAAATTATGTGAAATTGAAGCAAAGAGTGCACCCCTAGAATCAGAATGGTTCAAAACCTTTTTTTGGATAATTATAGTCTTCCACCTTGAACCACAAGAGAAATGTCTTTTTCGCATGGGTAACACTGATCTGTCACCTTTTTTTTCTAGCAGGGCTACCGGGTGGCCAGAGCATCATAAAAAGGTTTGTAATAGCTCATTCGAAAGAGAATGAAATTTGCAAGTGCCCTTTTTAAGTAATTTTAAAGATTGGAGGGCAAACAGCCCCTCTCTCTACAAAACCCCATCCCTCCAAACTAGTCCTGTAAAAATTTTGAGATAGCTGTTTTGTTTAACGTAGTTCAAAAGTCCAATATATATGGTTTTAATGATGATATGGCTCTCAAAATTCCCTGGGGAAGAGCTGTATGTGGTATCAGGTGTATCGATATCGCGCGTATCGGTATCTGGCGTATTGGTATCGCTTGTATTGTATTGGGAATATCGGTATCGGTATCCGTTGTTGTTTTTTTTCAGCCATTTTTCTAGGCTCATTTTTGTAAAGCCTGTCCCGGCAAGGTATCATGGTTGCAGCGGCAGCTGCATCCTAGTAAAGAACAAACCACAGCCCATAGTAACCAAAAGTTAAAAAAACGCGTTTTGAAAAATACTGCCTGGTGAAAAAAATTCTATCTGACACTGACTCAGGAATGTTAACTATTATTCTGTTTGTTTTAGAAGTAAAAGTTTATCACGAAAAGAAATTTATGGTGATTTAAAAAAAAGCTTCAGACCCCTTGAAAATGGCGTCAAATCAAAATGATAAGTGTACCATTGAAATCAACACGGTCGAAAACCTTGTAAAAAGTAGTTACAGTCCCCTCCCTGAACAACAAGGAAAATCACTTTTTTGCATCGGTAGCACTGATCTGTCTCCTGTTTTTTTTTCTTTCTTTTTTTTTTTCAACATGCCTAGCGGGCTACAAGAACATTATAAAGAGATTTTTAATGGCTCATTCAAAAGCAATTTCTCATATCTACGTGCTTTTTATAAATTCTGTCATCTACAAGTCCATATAGCACTAAAATGGCACTTTTTGTGCTATTTCAAAAGGGATTGCACTAGCAGGCTACCAGAACATCGTGACAGATCTTTTGTAGCTCATATAAAAGATATTGGACATATCTATTTCTTTCATATAAATTCCACCTTCGTCAAGTTCCAAATAGCACTAAAAAACGACACTTTTGGTGTCGTGTCTCAAGTGGAAAAGCTGGGGCTATTAGGCTAGAAGAAGTTATAAAAGTGATGTTAATGACTCATTTAAAAGCTATTGCTTTTTATATGTTTTTTTTTCAACTTTACATTCGTAGCAATATAGCACTGAAAAAAAAAATTTGTGCCACTTCTCAAGAGGAAAAGCTCGGAAGTACGTAACAGGTATCATTGGAATAATTATATTCCAGAACTCTTAACTGGACCTTCATAAGAATCCTACCCGTACACTCCCCTCCCAGCCCCTTAGTAGGTTTTATAAATCGTCTGCTCATCAGTAAGCCACTGATATCTTAAGAGGCTACCACACCATCGTTGATAGATGTTTAATGGCTCAACTATAAGCTATTGATTATATTTACTAGATTTTTAAAAATTCTACCATCTATTAGATTTCACAGATTTTAATGCTAACTAGTTTCTGAGGTGAATTTGCACAATGAACTTCTTGGTCATAGTTGAAGCATTAGCTGCAACATAGTAAAAGAGCAAAACACAGCACATAGTAACTGAAAGTTAAAAAATGTTTAAAACGGGTCGTTTTTTCTTTTTTATTCCAGGCCTAGCAGGTTACTAAACATAATGGAGAGATGCTTAAGAGCTCATTCAAAAGCTATTTCTCATATGTACGTGGTTTATATAAATTTCGCCATGTAAAGTAGTGGCGAATCCAGGAGGGGGGGGGGCGAGGGGGTGCCCCCTCTTTAGTGTAGTCTAAAGTAGTGTAATTTACTTAATGAGCCCAACTTTGCGTTAATTAAACTTGCTCCTGGCTTAAGTTTATCGGATTTACCTATTTTGCTCCCCCCCCCCCCTAAATTTTTTTTTACCGGATCAACCTATTATGCCCCCCCCAAAAAAAAAAAATATTCCTGGATCCGCCCCTGTGTGCAAGTGCCATATGGCACGAAAAAAGGCACGCCGTTTTCTCAAGGGGTGAGGCTAGCGGGCTACCAGAATATCTTAGATATATTTTTGATAGCTCATATAAAAAATATTGCTCATATTTACGTTCTCCTTATAAATTCTACCATTTGCATTTTAAATATCACTTAAAAACGGCCCTTTTTTTGGCCATGTCTCAAGTGGAAAAGCTAGGGCGAGTGGGCTACTAGAACTTTTTAGAGTGATGTTTAATGGCTCATTTGAAAAATTTTGCTCATATCTACGCGCTTTTTATCAATTCTACCATTCCTAAGTGAGATATAGCACTGAAAACAAACTTTTTGGTGCCAATTCCTTAGTGGTAAATCTTGGAAGACTGAAACGGTATCATTGTAATAATTATGGTCCAAAAGCCTTAACTGAGGTTTGCAAGAACACATCCTGCAATTCCTCCTCCAGTCTCCCTTAATAAGCTACACAATTAAAATCCTACAAAAAAATATATAAACTACATTATTCGGGGCGTTTTTCTGTCAGTAGAGCGCTGGACTTCAAATCAGATTATCATGCGCTCGATTCCAGCTTGGATTTTTTTTTGAATCATGGTTTGTCCTTCTTATGGTTGTTTTTCAGATAATCCGCTATTTTTGTAAGCGGGACGCACTCATTTTTTTAAGGCTTATTATGGGAAGGCATTTTAAACATTAAACCTACTACGTCCTTGCCCCTTTAGTTTTGCTCCTGCCTAGGTTGTGAAATCACCTTTTTTTTGGTCATTCATTGGAAAAGGCACATGTTTCGTTTTAAAAAGTTGGAGAAACAACCGAAAGTGCACTTTGTGGGAATGTTCGATTAAGTATAGATATGAGCTTTTAAATGAGCCCTTCAACAGCTTTCTTTTGTTACAGTAGCCTTCTAGTTTTGCTAGTCAGTAGGTCATTTATAAAGCCCTGTCTTCATAATGGCTTTTTCAGGCGAAGTAAAACCAGCTTTTTACTCATCGAAGAACAAACTTTCCTGAAAAATATGTATTGTGTTGTGAAGTATGGATAATTAACTTTATGTTATAGACTGATAGTTTTTTCTTAGCTTTCAAAATTGTTTGTATTATTTTTTAGAGGTGTCAAATCTCCCCTAGATAAGTGATAATTAGAAATCATGTTAAAAATAAGTTTTCAACTGCTATAAGTTTTTGCAACTGCAATTAAGTTTCCCTATGCTTTGAGGATGATGTACAAAACTAGCACTTTACTGAAAACACAAAATAATATAGGAATTTTGGTACAGTAAAAGCAAACCAATTCAAAATACTTCTTATAGAATCAAAATATTATCAATCACCCTTTTAGGATCAATCCCTTTAAAGATAAGCAAAATCCATTAGTATTTTTTTTATTGTTTTACGTTTATATTAGTATCACTTCTGCACAATGGCTCAGTTCAATGACTGGCTCTTGTTTTGGTTCTTAAAAAGACATGTCATGATTAGTTTGTACACAAGTTTGAAGTAAGGCCATCTTGATAGTATTAGGACTATAGACTAGCCTTAGAATTTGTATCATAGCTTGAAATTCACTCGTGTATAGAGAGAAATAATTGGATTTCCAGAGTTCATATTATGTCTTATTTGATCTTCATTTCAAGTGATATTAAAGCGAATTTCTTACAATCTAAGACTGTATATTACCCAGTCTTGGTATTATAGCTGGTAAGAACAAAATTCTGCTTGATAAATCTTTCCAATATTTCTGTATGCTGTTCAATTACTTTGCAGTTACTAAAAAGTATTTTAGTTTAAGGTTTATATTTTAAGATAATTTTAATTGTATACTGAAAGTTACTAGTGTCACAACTGGTGTAAGACTATGAAAAGCTTTATAGATTGGTTTAGTGTTGTCAGGCTACATACTCACATTTGACTCTTAAAGCAATAATCCTGCTTTTTATACTTGACTTTTGTGTTTTCAGTAAAGCGCTAGTTTTGTATAATCCTAAAAGCATAGGGAAACATAATTAGTTGGTTTATTTGTACTAGTTATATTAATATATATTAAATAGGCTGTGAAGTAGTAATTTTTGTCCGTTTTAAGTTTTAACTTCGCTCTTTACTTTCCTCGGAAAATTTAGTTTTTTTAAATTAATTTTTTCATAAAATGTTTCTTTTTCTGTTTGTAATTTGAATCGTAAACTCCCAACCAAAAGAAAGCAAGAAATAAAAGAATAGTTCACACGCCAATTCTACCCCAAGAACGTCATCCTAAAGCTGTTTTGATGGGTCTCAAAAGTCCAGGCATGTCCAAGAATTTTTAGGGGACGAGGTCAAACAATAAAAAATAAACTCATTTTCAGAATGAACTAAAAAGTAGAGAATTATTTTTTTTTTCTCAACAATATATGAATATAATTGATCATGAGAGGCACAAAAAACCATTGGGTTTTACATAACATAAACACCAAATTTATCTAGGTTTTAAATACATAACTGAAAAAAGTCAATGAGTTGAGGAAAACAGATAAAAAAGATAAAATTATGCAAAAAAATAAATCAAAACTTTTCACTTACATTAATAGATTCTGGAAAAAAATATTTTCTATAAGATAATTTTCCATAAATTAAAAAAAAAAATATGGTGTCTCATCCAAAATTACAAATTAAGTTAACGACAGCCTCGGAAGTGCTCTTACCGTTGTACTATACTGATAAAAGTGGGAAGTAACTGAGCATTCCAGTCTTCTTCAAAAAATGGGCATTAGTCTAGTTGTCTTAGTCTAAAGCCAAATATTTAGTGATTGTCGTTTCCCGAAGAAAACATGCTAAACACACAAGCACTACAAATTAAATTCTTTATTTTATAGTATTTCAAATGTCATTGTCCCTTTTCTGAAAATACACCCACCCCCCCCCCCCCCCGATGGTCCGGGATATAGCCCCTAGGAATATATTTGAAAAAATTAAACCAATAAAATTCATACTTTTAATATGAAAGAACACGAAAGAATGTAACAAGAAAGAATGTCATCACGAGATTTGACACACTAATGAAATGTATCTATGTAGTTATATATGGGACCTATATCAGATGGGGAGGGGTGTATACCATGTAAAAATAAGTGACCATGATATTTGGAAAAAAGTCTAGGATAAAATCGATAAAATTCCATCTCAACTAACCCACCCCCTCCTCAATGCTTAGATATAACCGAAAAATGGCTCATTTTTACAGTATCATATATTTTGTCAATTATCAGCTCTTCTTAATCCCATATAAAAGAGCAAGTTTCGTATATAGCCTGATATTGTGTCCAATCAATCAGAATGGAGAGTGAGGTTGTTACGGGCTTACGCAATACACGTATATGATACGTAAAAACGTATATATATATATATATTATATATATATATATATATATATATATATATATAGATATATATATATATATATATATATATATATATATATATATATATATATATATATATATATATATATCTATATATATATATATATATATATATCTATATATATATAATATATATATATATATATATATATATGTATATATATATACGTTTTTTACGTATATATACATATCATCGTACTTGTCAATTAGCTGGTACACATGCAAGATATAGGAACTAAAGGAAACTATTCAAACGGGTATCAGTCAATAGAGAATTGGATCACAAAATGTTGCTTGTCATTGCGTTTACAATATTTAAACTATTATTATTTTTTTTTTTTGGGGGGGGGTTAGGGGTTAGGGGAAAAAAGTACCTAGGCTAGGTTACGTATTTAATATATACTATGCTTTACCCCCCACACCCACCTATTGTGCGAATATAAAGCCCAACACTTGTTTCTAAACTATTATATATTTCTTCATATTTTGTTTTATTTAATAAGCATTAATGAAACTTGACCTCTTGCGTGTATACCAGCTAATCGACAAGTACAATATCATCTTTTAATCACTTATTGAAAAAGATATTATAAAGAAAATATTTTTTATTACTATATACTTGTTTTTATTATACATTTTCCTTCCTGACTTCAGCTAACTCCTTCTCCATGATAATTTCAGTATGACTGATGACGGAACAAGATTCAAACTCAACACTGATGAAAATAAAAGCTGTGGAGGTGACTAACTGACTATTGTTCCTTGTCACTAAGCAAATGATAATGATAATCTTATGCTCATGAGAGAGAATGTTAGCTTAACTTACTATGCGAGAAAGCAAAGTGGGTATTTTCTCATCCTAATAACTGAGGGATTGTGTAATAAGATTAATGACTGGGATGTGAAAAAATATCGATAATCATGTCAGTGTAATTAAAATGGGAACAGCGGCTTTTTTCACGGGGGGAAAAATCGATTTCCTCAGAAAATGTGAAACTTACACAGTATTCAAAATCGTAACATAGCTGTAAGATAAATTCAAAAACGTAACAAAAATGTAACGTTTTTAGGATTGTAATGTAAAAGCGTACCGTTTTATTTAAAATGTTCCAAAAATGGTACAAACGTAACCTTGGTGGCAACCCTGAGCAGATAGTTGGTATGAAAAACACTAGATTTTGTTGAGAAGTCCAATCGTAATTGGAAAATGCTAAATTTTAGAGGCAGTTCCTTTGCTTCTAGAGCAGGGGATATCACTTCCTTCTCGAAAGATTTTTGTTCTTTTGTTCATTTTATTCTAGGATCTTACAGCTCACTGATGCTAGCAAAATATGAAGGACGCCCTTTTTCTGCCACATAGAAAAATAGGGCCGTTTTCCTTTGCGCTAAGATTTTACATCTAAGATCTCACATCCTTCTGCAAAGATTTCCATTCTTTTTACTCATCTTTGTTCTAAGATCTTACAGCTCACTGATATTAGCAAAAAGTGTGAAGGATGCCATCTTTCTGCCATATAAAAAATGATGAGAGAACTTTGACGATATTAGTGCTAAAATTTCACTATTAAGCGTTCTTTGCCAAAAGATGCAAGATCTTAGCACACAGATGAGTAAAAGAACGGCCCTAATGATGAAACAACTTTTATAATATACTCATCATTGTTCTTAGACCACTGATCAGACCAGAATGATGAAAAACGTTTGCAAAGAACGTGATAAGATGTAAGATCTTAGTGCCAAGATTTCAATTTTAAGCATTCTTTGTCAAAAGATGTAAGATCTTAGCACATATTCGAGTAAAAGAACGGCCCTAATGATGAGAGAACTTAGATGTTATACTCATCATTGTTCTTAGACCACTGACCAGACCAGAATTTTTAAAGACGTTTGAAAAAGGAACGCCATCCATAAGATGTAAGATCTTAGTGCTTAGAGATTTCTCTTTTAAGCGTTCTTGGTCAAAAGATGTAAGATCTTAGCAGATAGATGAGTAAAAGAACGGCCCTAATGATGAGAGAACTTTGATGTTATGCTCATCATTGTTCTTAGACCACTGATCAGACCAGAATGATGAAAGACGTTTGCAAAGAACGTGATAAGATGTAAGATCTTAGCGCTAAGATTTCACTTTTGTAAGCGTTCTTTGTCAAAAGATGTAAGATGTTAGCACAAAGATAAGTAAAAGAACAGTCTTTTGTTGAGCAGATGCTAGCCTATCTAAAGAAATGAGATATGAGGAGCTTCAACCTCATTGAAAACACGAACACTTTTTATAACAGTTTACATATACAGTTTATAAAAAATGGCAAATATACAGCAATTATTGTAAAGGGACTGGTTACAGATTTCTAACTCTTTATCATCACTTTCTGATACATAAGGGGTGTCAATGTCTGGTTCACTATCTCCTCCAAGAGGATATAGACAGAGCTTTGAAGCTTCAATCAAAATAATAAAAATAGTCTTTTCGATAAAAATTTTGCAGAAATAGAAAGTGGGAAGCACATTGCTTCATGTAAATAGTCTGCATCCCTTTATAATAAAATTTAAAATTCTTTGCTAAGCCTATACACAATTCAGGGTAGCTTGAATGTTTTGTCATTAAAAGAGAGGGAGAGATGGTTAAAGTGCATTTGTAATGCAAATGAATGTTATATTTGAATTCAAGTCAATACAGGCTAATGATTGTAATTGAAATAGATTCTAAAGGTAAATATTTTCACTTTGGAGCAAAACCTTAGGTTGATATTGATCTCTCGTATTCAATGCCAATGCTGGAACATTTTCAGAGAGGCTAAAAACAAATATCAATAAATCTAGATATTTAATTTTTTCTTCTGGAAAGTGGGAATCCCAAGCCGATGCTGCAAATTTCTTTAATCTATAATTTTACCACATAGTTTTGTGAAATCATTGTTTCATCAACTACGCTAAGAAAAAGAGACAAATGGACAATATCAGTTTTGCCATGTTAAGGAGGCAGAATCGTAAAGGGTTTTTAAAAAAAAAGAAGGGGCAATTGTTTTCAGTGTTTAATAAGTAAATGAACCTAACCCTCTTTGTTTTTCAGAGTTTTCTCTCAGAAGCTGTCCTAATCTTCATGCAAGATTGCCCAGGCTATTTTTGTGTGCTTATACCAAATAATATAATTGGATTGTCAGAAGAAAATTAAAAAATTCGAAGGGTCGAGAACAGAACTTCAATTCCGTAAAATGCTGATTCTCTTGATTACCACATCTATCATTTTGGAGTGTTGGGCAATATTATATATCAATATATCAGAGCAAATATCGATATCGTAACCTCAACATCGATAACGAAAAACGATATTATATATTTTTTAGCTACCGTTGAAAATCCAGCAGAAAAGATCCAACATAAAAAAAGGTTTCAAAAAAAAAAATATTACCGAGAAGAAGAGCAATGGTATATTTAATCCATTCACTCAAACATGCTTAATATTTTTTTTGTTCTAATATTTCTAAATTATTAAAATATTCTTTGTTCTTTACTCCAAATTTATTTATGTATTATTACAAATTCAATCTACTACGGCATACGTACCAGTATCCATAAGTTGGTATAGCCTGTTCTGAAACTCAAAACACGTTTTAGTGAGGGTGCACTTTCAAATGTTGCATAGGACCTCCGAAAGGCTGGGCTGTATAAAATATGGCTGTATAAAGCACAAAGTATGCACATGTTTAAAAATTAAAATTTTTCTCAACTTATTAAACTTAGACCAGGAAACCACCCTCTGGGTAAGAAAGGTGGCGAAATTCTGTTTTTTTGTCCGTAATGACTTGTACCCAAGTGAAATCTCGTCTTGCACTCTCTGATGAGATTGTGTGGGTGTGTGTTCGACCTAAAGTCTTGTCACATCCTTTTTATTTAATTGTCCTGTGTTGTTTTTATTACTCCTTAATTCAGAGATCCACTGATAAAATAAATTTTATCGAAAAGTTACATGCAAGTGCTGACTTTTTACTATCAAAATACCCAAATGCAGGAATTTTCCTGATGGGTGACGCAAACGATATAAAACTCGATTCTACAGGTAATGCTTTTTAATTTAAAAAACAGGTGCTTAAGTTCCCAAATTTAAAAGGCAATAATACTCTTCATTTTAATTTGCACCAATCTTTCAAAGTTTTATAAGCCCGTCTCCACTCTGCCCCCTTTAAGGGGTAGTTACCACTTTAGCCTTCTCTATCTTATCTCCGCTGGCTAAAGTTAAACAGTCGGTTTCTGTAACTGAAACCGCTTAAAGACCTCCTATTGAATCAAGACTTTTT
Source organism: Artemia sinica (assembly GCA_027921565.1). Classification (NCBI taxonomy): domain Eukaryota; kingdom Metazoa; phylum Arthropoda; class Branchiopoda; order Anostraca; family Artemiidae; genus Artemia; species Artemia sinica. The sequence continues at coordinate 12,179 of JAPEVW010000490.1, read as the reverse complement.
AAATTTTGGCTCCTGGATTACAATACTGAAAATTGGCCCACTGTATATCTACAAATGACATTGACTGCATAGCTTTGTCCCACCAAAATTTATTTAGGAGTAATTATGAATGCCATTTTCCAGAGAAAAAAAAAAATAAAATGTGTTCTACAGATAAGCCTTATGTTACTGAGTTTTTTTTAAAAAACTTATAAAAAAATTCAATTTGTTCAAGGCAGGTCGTATTACTGAGGCTGATAGTCTAAGGAGTTCCTAAAGGGAAAAATTGTAAAAAAAAGAAAAGCAGTTTCTGATCAGTTTAATAGTAAAGTCAGTCAAAATCTATATTCTAACAAGCCCAAGCAATAGTACAGAAAAATCAAATAAATATACGAGAAATGTTCTTTTGAAGTTAATTTTCATCTCCCTGACCCCCTTAATAAGACTTCCAACGATTTGAACTTGTACCTTGACTCCAAGAAATAAATGGAAGATGGAACAAAAAAAAACGATCAGTGAGCTAATAAAACCGAACTGGATATCATTTAATTAAAAAACATTGGGGGGGGACAATAAAAAAAAAACCTATAATTTAATATAGAAATGCCAAGAAATATTTGAAAAAAAATAATAAATTTTCAGGGGGTTGGGGCCCCAGTCTAGGTCCCTATGAATCAGTTTTTTGAGTAATCGTAAGCCCTACCCTATACAAAACAAGACTACTGTTTATCTTTTTTCAAAAAATGGGCATTAGTCTAGTTGTCTTAATCTAAAGAGCCAAATATTTAGGTTGATTGTCGTTTCCCGAAGATAACATGCTAAACAGGACAAAGCACTACCATTAAATTCTTTATTTATAGTATATATCGTATATATATATATTTATATATATATAATCTATATTATAATATATATATATCTATATCATATATATATCTATATATTATATATATATATATATATATATATATATATATATATATTATATCTATATATATATAATATATAGTATCTATTATATATATAATATATATATATCTTTAGATATTATATATTAATATATATATATTTAGATATATATCTATATATCTATATATATATATTATATAATATATACTATATATATAATATATATATAATATATATAATTACTACATATATATATATTATATATCCTATCATATATAATATATATATATCTCTATCGTATAGATATCTATATATATATATATTATATATATATATAATATCTATATATATATATATATATAAAAATTGTAATAATATATATATATATATATATATATATATACTATATATATATACTCTATATATAGATTAGTTATATATTACTATATATATCATATTATCTATATCATGTGTGTATATGTATATCTTCTCTATATATATATATATATATATATAGGGAGACAGATATAGCTATACTTATATATCTACAAATAATATATAATATCTAATAATATATATATCTATATGTATAGCTAATCTATATAATTAATATATATCCATACGATATATCTATCATATAGGTATATCTATATATATACTATACGGATCTCTATATAGAGGTCCAGCTCTCCGGCTATATATATTTAGTATCTATATGTATACATATATATATCATATATATATATATATGTATCTATCTATATATGATATTATTATATATCATATATATATACATGTGTTTGTGTTATCGCTGACTGGAGGTTCCCAGGAGACAGCAAGTCAGAAATCTACAATAATATGTAATACAATAAAATCTTAGACACTTAAATCATCCAACAATATTTCCAGGTAGATCTAAATCACGGACTCAGAGGTCCAGTCCGGCATAAATTAGTATATCACAACCACCACCCCCATAACATGTAATCTTCCTACGTAGCATTCATCAACCACTGCTTTATCAGCGGGGCCTCACTACACAAAATTACTAAGAATGGTGAATTTCTCATTTCCATATTTAAGCATACACTGCCGGATCAGTTTGCTTTATCTTAATAAAAAGTGGTATTTCGAAACTTTTGTATTTGCTCTTAATATTTACTAAATTACAACTTGGACTTAATTAGAAAATGTCACCACAATACTCCCTATTTTGAGAAGAGTTTTTCCCAACTCTCAATTATCTTACTTTTTAAACAATTGTAATTTTTTACATGGTTTACTGCCATATTTCAATTCATTTCTGAAGAACGCAATATAGTACTCAATGGGTTTTCTTAGGTTTCATGCTTATGGTCAAATATATGGCCAAGATCCCTTTATTTCCAAATATTCAATTCATTTTTGGCATTTATCCTTGTTTCTCTGTTTCTCCTTTTTCTTTTTATCTTTAAAACTGTAAAATATCACTTTTCACTCTCATTCTTATAGGCCATCTTCGGTTTAAAAGTTCTGACCAACATTGGCTTGAGCATTACTCATTAGTGGTTTCTGCTTAAAATAGATTTAAAGTTATATTAGAAAACATATCTTTGATTAATTAAGTTTTAATTTAATTCCCGTTTAATAATCTTAAATTTATATCTATGGTGTGATGTGGTTCGATTTTAACATTTATGTTTACCGGGTTTAGAAATGGCCTTGTGATAAATTATACATAACAATTTTTGTTTTTTTAAACTTTTACATATGTGTTTCCACACAAAAGCATGTTCCACATTTTCTTTCAGATAAAAATAAAGCCATTTAGGCTACTTAGTACTATGTCCTTTGATATTTTCTAAGCCTACACATTTAAGATTCTGATTTTTATTTCGTTTTATGATGATTCTGGTTGCAAACAGTCCTATAATACTAGCTATCAAGTTCCAAAATTATATTGAATTCATTTATGGCATGGTTTCTGATAGTGGTGTGAGCTTTGTGTTCGGTAGCAGGATACAATTGGAACTGGCTTTGAAATTTTGATACTTTCCAAAAATGCGTAAAAAAATGATTTGAAAAAACTGGATCCGAAAATCAATGTTACGTAAAGCGCTTATTGGTTTCCGAAAAACCAAGGCTGGTATCTAAAATAAAATATATCAACACATATAGTACTAAACTATAAAGTATAAAGTGTTGAACATATATAAGCAAACACTCAATTTTGTATTTACCACTGAAATTCTTTTTTAAAAGCGAGAGTAACAAAAAAAAAAAAAAAAAAAAAGAAAATTCACTACTTTTAATTACTTTTCTTCGTTTTTATTCACTCTAAACAATAATATGCCGCCTTAAAATAGAACCAATTATTTTTTCTTCCTGGCCGATTTGTGTTTCATTCATCCCTTTTCAAACTTACGTCTAGCAGACTTATTTGTGATCAACGTTTACCGGTTTATTTTACAACTAAATAATATTCAAGCGTCGCCTAGATAAGTCCACATACATATGAACCTTAAACCACTAGTTCAAACTTTAAAGTGATACTTTTTCTAAAAATAAAAACAGGGAATATGCAAGGAGCATTGTGTAGATAAACTTACCCAACGATTGTGAAGTTCCGAAACATAGAAACATTTAATTAAAAAGTACAATTATAGTTACAGTATATTTAAAAGTTCATTTTAATGAACCCGAATATCGCACTCACACAAAGCAAGTTTTTGTACAAATAAGACCCTCAAAAAAATACCAATTCACTATAATTATACTGGGATAGGTTTTTAGGTTATATATATATAAACACGAAGTTATCGTATTGATACATAACTTAAATTGTTAAAACAAACAACTCTGCTTATGTACCCTATACAGTTTATTTAATCACTGCAATATTTGTTCTTTATACAACTTTTAAATAACTTCTAGTCAAGACTTTTATCATGATCAGCTCTCAACTGGCAATTAAGAATAATTTTCCAAACACAATTCAACTCTAAGAATTAGATTTATTATATACACTATAAGTGAGCAACTGGTGGATTAGCCTCCGAATATAGTGCTTAGGACAATAAGTTTCATATCACACTGACCTTTTGCTATTAAAATTTATATATTTAAATATTTTCATACTACGAATAACAATTCCACTCATTTTACTCTAAAGGTTTTCAAAATATTCCTTTTATCCTTAAAGGCTTTAAACAATCCGTACCCTTTTGACCAAAGACAAATATTTCTAAAGGGAATCACACTGGACCCAGTCTGTTGTAGATATACTTCTAATAATTTCTTCTTATATATGAATCACCTATCAAAACACAGCACTACTGTCTACATTAGCTAAATAAAAATTACATATGAAATTTCGGCCTATGGGTCTCGGACGTAAAGTCCGAAGAATGGGATCATTGAAAATTAACTGCATCTTGCAAATTAATACCCCTATTCAAATAGGCTTTAAATCGTACCTTGTGACCAAAGTTCCAAATGTTTCTAAAAGGGATCAATGACCAGTTTGGTTGTAGATACTTCGAATAATTTTCTTCTTTAGAATGTTCATTCAAAATCAAAATGGCAACTACGGTCTACATTAGCAAATAAAATCTTAAATTGATTTCGGCCTATGGGCTGGTGAAGTCCGAAAATGGATTCTTGAATATTAACTGCATCTGCAAATTAGTACCCATATTCACATAGGCTTTAAAATCGTACCTTTTTGACCAAAGTCAAATAGTCTAAGGAATCAATGGACTATTTTTGTAGATACTTCGAATAATTTCTTCTTAGAATGTTCGTCCGAAATCAAAAACGGCACACCCTTCTCATTAGCAAATAAAAATAAATTGATTTCGGCCTATGGCTGCGAGTCCGAAAATGGGATAATTGAAAATTAACTGCATCTTCAATTAGTACTATATTCAATAGGCTTTTAAATCGTATCCTTTTTACCAAAGTTAAATATTGTCTAAGATGCAATGACCAGTTTTGTTGTAGATTCTTTAAATAATTTCTTCTAGATGTTCCTCAAAATCAAAACAGCACTACTGTCTACATTAGCAAATAAAAATTACATGATTTCGGGCCTATGGGCTGGCGAAGTCCGAAAATGGGATCTTGAAAATTAACTGCATCTGAAAATTATTACCCATATTCAAATAGGCTTTAAAATCGTACCTTTTGACCAAAGGTCAAAATAGTTTCTAAACGGGGTCATGACCAGTTTTTTGTAGATACTTCGAATAATTTCTTCTTAGAATTTTTGTCAAAATCAAAACGGCACTAACTGTTTTACATTAGCAAATAAAAATTACATTGATTTCAGCCTTACGGGCTGGCGAAGTCCAAAATGGGATCATTGAAATAACTGCCATCTGCACATTAATTCCCCATATCAAATAGGCTTTAAATCGTACCTTTTGACCCAAGTCAAATATTTCTAAAGGGCTCAATGACCATTTGTTGTAGATACTTCGAATATTTTACTCTTAAATGTCTCAAATCAAAACGGCACTACTGGCTACATAGCAAATAAAAATTCAATTGATTTCGGCTTATGGGCTGGCGAAGTCCAAAAATGGGATCATTGAAAGCACCTGCAAATCTGCAAATTAGTACCCATATTCAAATAGGCTTAAATCGTACCTTTTGACCAAAGTCAAATATTTCTAAAGGGATAAATTACTAGTTTTGTTGTGATACTTCGAATAATTTCTCTTAAATGTTCGTCAAAATCAAACTGGCACTACTGTCTACATTAGCAAATAAAAATTAAAATTGATTTCGGCCTATGGGCTGGCTGGATTCTTGAACTATGCACGCTGATCTTAGTTTTTGACAAGATTTTTTGCAAAATTAAATTTCAGCTGTAGGGGGCAAACTGAGTCTGGGGGGGGGTGGACTGGGTCTGGAAGGTGGAGACGCCATCCATTCTTCTTAGAAAATTATGTCCCTGGCATTGCTTAATAAAAAATGATATGCCCTAAGAGCTTCATATTTTTATTTTCCATATATAGGTTATTGTTGCTGTATGTTAATGCTTTTGCGTTAATAACTTGTACTTGTTTTTCCATCGTCATAGCCTAATTTACTTTCTTGATTTACTTTTTTCATAATATGTGAGTTTTAGTTAAAATCTTTGACAACAATAGTTAATGCGTCCTGCTTTCAGGTTTTGCTTGCAGCCACAAGTCAATTTTCAATGGTCCGCATTTTCGGACTTCGCAACCCAAAGGCCTAAATCATTCCCCCCGATTAATTTTTTTTGCCCAGCGCTAGACAGTAGTGCAGTTTTTAGATTTTTGACGAAGCTATTTAAGAAGAAGTTATTAGAAGTATCAACGGAAATTGGTCATTGGTCCCTTTAAAAATACTTGACTTTGTCCAAAAGTAAGATTTAAAGGCCTATTTGAATATGGGTACTAATTTGCAGATGGCAGTTAATTTTGCAATGATCCAATTTTTGGACTTCGCCCAGCCCATAAGCCGAAATCAATTTAATTTTTATTTGCTAAGTAGACGTAGTGCCGTTTTTGAATTTGACGAACATTCTAAGAGCTAAATTTCGAAGTATCTACAACAACTGTCTTGATCCCTTTAGAATATTTGACTTGGTCAAAAGGTACGATTTAAAGCCTATTTGAACATGGGTACTAATTTGCCGATGCAGGTTAATTTTCAATGGATCCCATTTTCGCGACTTCGCCAGCCAGTAGGCTGAAATCACTGTAATTTTTATTTGCCTAATGATTAGACAGTAGTGCCGTTTTGATTTTGGACGGAGAACATTATAAGAAGAAATTATTCGAAGTATCACAACAAACTGGTCATTGTCCCTTTAGAAATATATTTGACTTTGGTCCAAAAGCGTACGATTTAAAAGCCTATTTGAATTATGGGTACTATTTTCAGATGCCAGTTCAATTTCAATGCATCCGCATTTTCGGAATTCGCCAGCACCCATGAGGCCGAAAATCAATTTAATTTTTATTTGCTAATTGTAGACAGTATGCGCGTTTTGCATTTTGGACGAACATTCTTAAGAAGAAACTTAATTTTTAAAGTATCTACAACAAACTGGATCATTGTATCCCTTTAGAAATATTTACACTTTGGTAAAAAGGTACGATTTCAAAGCCCTATTTTGAATATAGGTACTAATTGGAAGATGCAGTTAATTTTCAATTATCCCATTTTCGCCGACTTCGCCCAGCCCATAGGACAAAATCAATTTTATTTTTATTCGCTAATGTAGACAGGTGTGCCGTTTTGATTTCGACGAACATTCTAAGAGAAATTGATTCGAAGTATCTACAACAAACTAGTCCTGTGATCCCTTTAGAAATATTTTGACTTTGGTCAAAAGGTACGATTTAAAGCCGATGTGAATGATGGTGGTACTAAATTTGCAGATTGCACTTTAATATTCAATTATCCCATTTTTCCGGACTTCACCAGCCCATAGGCCGAAATTAATTTAGATTTTATTTGCTGTAGACAGTAGTGCCGTTTTTTGATTTTGATGAACATTCAGAAGAAATTATTCAAAGTAATCTACAACAAACTTTTCATTGATCCCTTTAGAAACTTTGACTTTGTCAAAAGGTACGATTTAAAGCCTATTTTGAACCGTTTAGGGTCTGCATATTTTGAAGAGCGAGATGCAGTTAATTCGTTCAAATTATCCATTTTCGGAGATCGCACGAGCCCATAGGCCGCGAATCAATTTATTATTTATTTGCTAATGTAGACAGAGTCATTGACCCCCGATAGTTTCTCTGATTTCGAACGAACCTAACTTCTAAGAGAGAAATTATTCCGAAGTATTCCTAAACAGATTAGTCCATTGATCCCTTTAGAAATATTTGACTCTTGGTCAAACGGATATACGATTTAAAGCCGTATAGTGAATATGGGTAACTGAATTTGCATAATGCTGTTAATTATTCAATGATCGGACCCATTTTCGGACTTTCATCGCCAGCCATAATAGGCCCGACACGAAATCAATTTAGATTTTTATTTGGTCTAATGGTAGACAGCTTTAAGTGACCAGTCCCGTTTTGATTTTGATGAAACATTCTAGAAGACAGTATTCGAAGAAGTATCTACAACAAAACTAGTTCATTGATCCCATTAGAAAACATCCTCCCTTTGGTCAAAAAAGTACGATTTACAAGGCCTATTTATGAATATGGGTCTTATAATTGCCGATGCAGCTTAATTTTCATCGATTCCCACTATCTTCGAGACTTCAGCCAGCCCATAAAGCGCCGAAATCAATTCATAATGTTGTATTTGCCATAATGTAGACAGTAGTGCCGTTTTGATTTTTGATGGAGCATTCTAGAAGAAATTATTCAAGGGATCACAGCAAAGTGGTCATTGATCCCTTTAGAAACATTTGACTTTAGTCAAGACGTAATGATTCTAAAGCCCTATTGAATATGTATTGATTTGCAGATGCAGTTAATTTCAATGATCCAAAAACTCGCACTTCATAGCCAGCCATAGGCAGAAATCAGTATGCCTTTGATTTGCTAATATAGACAGTAGCGCCGTTTTGATTTTGACGAACAGCCTCAGAAAATTATTTGAAGTATCTACGGGTACCTAGGTCATTGATCCTTTAAAATATTTTGCCTTTGGACAAACGTAGCATTTACAAGCCTGTTTGAACCTGGGTGACTGATTTTAGCATGACTCCATTGATAGGGAAAATGCTAATAAAAGAAGGTATATTGGTTTTAAGAGTTTCTACTACTATAATGGAGGACAACACCAAAATTATGAAATAACATTGAATTAGCGCTATGCTAACAAAATACTAAAATATTTACTCAGACTATATAATTTCCATAATTGATTTCTACGGTAAAATTCTACTTTTTAGGCCTACTTTTGACGATCCTCGGAAAATGAGTTGGGTGAGGAAAATAAAAACTTTTTTCATGGGATGGGTCCTATACAGGGGTTAAAGTAGCCTATCTCTGGGGAAGGTATTTTGACAGTACTTACCTCCACTTTCCTTATCGCCCCTCACAGAGGGTCATGACTCGCTTGATACCTTTAAAAAATCTGTGTGGTTATAATAAGTGAAACCTCGCAAAATAGATCTTCTGTTTTTACATTCAAGTGCAACAAAATTGTTTTCAGACTTCAGCAGCTTTGGTCAGTTCAAATTTTTAAAGTTTTAAAGATATTCAAATACCATTTCCTAAATTTTGAAAAAAAAAACAAACCTTGATATGGCTTAAATTCCTCGGCCTCCTACTCAAATAACAAGACTTGCATTGTCAGAAACTAAAGCCAAAAGAAAAGAAAACAGCCTAGGTAACGAAAATTAAAGTAACTGTTTGTTTGGGTAAAAATTTCAATAGGCCTAATGGTCCTAGTAGGCATATTTCAGGCATCCCAATTAGAGAGGAGAAGAGTGGCGATAGGTCGGTACATCAAAACTAACCTTCCCCGGGACATACTTTAATGTCTGTAGACCCATCCCTGAAAGTTTCATTTTCCCTACCTCTAACTCCATTTCCCTAAGATAGCCAAAAGTAACTAAAGTAAATTTTTTTTTTTTTGTTGTTTTACCCAGAAAACCTGTCATGTAGGCAAATTTTATGACCCTCTAAGGGAGAAGAGTGGAGGTAAGTTACTTCAAAAATACTTCCCGGGGACATACCATAGCCTGTAAACCTCCATCCCTGAAAGTCTCATTTTTCTAACTTAACCCCTTCCCAAGATAGCCAATAGTATCTAAAGTAGAATTTTAAACTGTTTTATTAGGCTAAGTTAAGTTATATTAGGGGCGTTTTTCACTCATCAATGTGCTAAGATCTTACACCTTTTGTCATAAAATGCTTAAAAGTGAATCTTGAACAGAAGCCCAGTTTAAACTTACCTTTCTTTACATCAGAAATAAATTTACCCCTCCCCACTAATATGTCAAATATATCCATGAATTTGTATATATAGGGGGGGGGGTAAATCATTTCCCAACAAAATTAGTATTATATTTTGGAACGAGCATAAAAAAGGCATCAAGGGTATGTTGACTTTATTCACTAAGTCAATAATATGATATACAAAAAAAAGTAGCCGATTGTTGTTTAATGAACATAAAGGGTGGGGTGGGTTAGCAGAACATATAGAAATGCATATATAACTACACTAGATTGTCCATTGAAAAACCAAATTATGAAATGTGTGGTTCTCTTCTGGATTTAATCTGGGAACAATTGTTTCTTAGAAATCAAGTATATTTGAAGAATATCCAGGCGGGGAGGGGGTATCTGACCACGTGGTATTGAGCTTAACCTAAGTAGGGAAAATTTGAATGCAAAAAGACAGTTAAGAAACATACATTTATATGACACATTACATAGTAATGACATCTGGGAGCCAGTAGAACAATGAATGCAATATGACACAGCGTCCTATAAATTTTTATTACCTTAGGAGATCCCCTCCCTCCCCCCCTTATAGCCCCTCAGAGCAAGTCTTTGAGTTCGGCAGTTTGTTTCATTGTTTACATACTTTTAAAAAAGACAAAAGGTATTTGAGTAAACCTTTCAGAGAAATTTTGAGGGGAGTTTTTTAACCTAAATCAAACACTTCATGTGTATATGGGGTTGTCTAAAAAGGGTGTAACAAAGGAAGATATGATCAATTAATTGAAATTTTTGACTAAAAATCAAATCCGGTCCAAAATTTAACTTATATACTTTTATTTTAAATCTCAAACGAAAACTACGAAAGTGGGAAGTTACCAAAACCATTTATAAGTATTAGCACGATAACTAAATGAATAATTTTCAATTCCAACTTTTAGTGGACATCTGGAATTATCCATGAAGTTGGGGGGGGGGGTCCTGCAAGGTTTTGAAAACACCAGGAGGAATCCCTCTAGCCCCACAATTTGCATGTGTATAAATTCCATTAATTTTCAATCCTTGAAGACTTTTCCAGTGCATAGAGTGTATAAACACTCCAGATGAGTGCATGTATAAACACAGATATACATTTTCTTTGAAGACTGACTACAGTTTTATTTATCAATTGATTTGTTTGCAAATGGCTCTCATATTGCCTTAATAAGTGATACTATTTTTTCCAGGTTATACAATAATAAAAACTCCCACATAAAATTTTCATCTTACCCCCTATATGAAAACTTGAACAGAGAGCTTGGCACAAGAAGTCATCCCAACCACACAAACAACTAATTTTTTATTTGCCGAGCCCTGCCTCCATGGCTAAGTTCCTAGACCTTGTGTCGCATAAGACAAGGGACAAATACAGGAAGAAGGGGGCTCAGTCAAGAGAAAAAATAACACTTCTTGTGTGAGTAACTAGAAATGTATCCTGGGAAGGGTATTGCCAACATACTATGTCCACCTTTTTGGGGAGTGGGCTTTAGTATAATCATACCCATCAAAAATTCTGACAAATCAATGTTTTTTTTTGTTTTAAGTTTCCAATCTCTTTTTATTGTTTAGTTTTTGAAAATGGAACTTGTTATTGGTCAGCAGAATTTAAAGCCATATTCAAGGATTTTTTCCAAAGGAACAGATTTATAAACCTTCAAACCTTATAAATTGGTATTGAGCAACGAATCGACTTTGCTTTGTTTCACATTAGAAGAACATTTATTTTCATTAGCTTCATTTTGTAACACAAAGATTGTACAGATCATCAAGTTCTGTATCCTCTGGAAGGAGAAGAAAGTTGAGGAAAGTGCTTCAAATATCTTCTTGTGAATAATTAAGGCGCTGGAAGCATTCCGAGAGTTTCATTCACCTAGCTCAACAACTTTCCAACATGATAAAAAGCTCATCAAATAATTGTGGAATTTACTGTATAATGAGCACATTCAGATAGGATTTTTAAGTTTTATTTTAATGAAACAAAACTTTGTTATTCAAACCCTTTTTTTGGCCTGTCAGGAACCCTGAAAATCAATGACTATAACTTACATGTGCTGTATGACCTTTGTCTCCATATTCTTGAAGAGATTGGTGCATCCTCAAGCCAGCAGAAGGCCCCTCAGCTCCTTGCAATCCAGGTTTTCTCCCTGCTGTTATGATTTCAGTCAAAAAAAGACATCACTCTAGTAATCAGCATTTTCAGCTGGTTTCCACTCCTTAGACTTGGTGACGCAGGGCCATACAGAAAATGGCATGGTAAGGCTTGTCCTCCCTTGGGAAATGTATTTCTCCTTCAGACCATCACAGTGACTGACCGCTCTTCAAGTTGACCCTTCTCCGTTTCCCTTTTTTCGCCGCATAATTAGCACTTCAACTATCTTA
>JAPEVW010000489.1:80000-91598 GCA_027921565.1 Artemia sinica | reverse complement strand
CATTTGCTACTAAAAAGGTTTGCAGCACATGCAAAATAAACTGTTAATACAGACAACTAATTTAAAGTTTCAATCCGCTTGAAGCTTCATAAGCCTATGCATAGTGGTATATAGTTTGCGTACGTTATTGGGGAGGATGGTCAGCAGATCGATTTATCGGTGAGTGCGCCAGAAGCCTGTAAAAGTGCATTTTAGGCTCAAATCTTCCAATTTTTGGAACTAAAGAGTCTTCTGCTAGCACTCCTTTATTCTGAGATACATTTGTAGACAAAGTCTGCAATCTAGGTGCTACGGGATGACAGATTTTCCCTTTTTGCAGAATTATTTAAAGTGTAACAAACAAGATTCCAAACTTATGCTTACTTGCATAGAAGAGGAGGTTATAAGAAAGGTGTCCCTTATAAAAACAGATTTGTTCCAAGAACTCCCCGGAAAAAGCTTCTTTTCTGATATTCCAAGAAATCCTTAAATATTTTTTTTAAGGGATGCACTTTTTCAGGGGTATCATCGGGGTATTTTTTATGCGAATATCAAATCCAGATTTTAAATTCTGAGTGATATTAGGAGTGGAAAAAAAAATTGCTCAAAACTTAAGAGTTATATAACAGCGTAAGAGTGCATCGAAAAATTTCTCACACTTAAGAGAATCCTGGATCATACAGTTAGCTATAACAAGCAGTATCATTGCAACTTTTATCAGTAGAAGAAAACGCTTTAAAAAACGAAGTTTAGGCTGCTATAACAATAGTTCAACTTTTATCAGTAGAAGCACGCTTCTAGTTTTAGGCTGCAATATTCATCTCTACAGCACCTTCTATTTGTACTATAAAAAAATTTGGGCAAAAATTGTAGATTTATTGAAATTTCAGTGAAATTTGGTCATTTGGCGAACATTGTACAGTGACATTCCAAACGTAAGAGAATGGCAACAAAAATACGAAATTTCCTGTTTTTTCCTACAACGAAGGTTTTATTTACCAAAAAAACCGTATCAAACCACTCGTTGTAGATTACCAAAAAATAGCCCATTTAGATGAAAGTATGAAGATGTTGTGCCTTCTTAAAGTAACAAACGTGGAGATCGTACCAAAGCAAAATGATAATATATGGCATTTTTTCCCGCAAAAACAACGATAATATTGTCGTGCGAAAATCATTTCTAAAAAGGAAATCTCTGATGGCTAATTCATAATGTGTTCTGTTAGAAAATATTTTTGTTACGGGAGAGCAAAAAAAGCCAAAAAAAAAAAAAAAAATCCCTTCGGATTTTCTAGCTAGAACTAAGTACAAATACAAATAAGTTATTTTTAGAGACAAAATATATTGGAAAAACCAATTTTGACGTCAAAAGTTTCATTTCCTAAGTACGTATATAGAGACCTAATTATTACGGTAGAAAGATATATATATATATATATATATATATATATATATATATATATATATATATATATATATATATATATATATATATATATATATATATATATATATATATATATATATATATAATATATATATATATATATATATATATATATATTATATATATATATATATATATATAATATATATATTCAAAAAAAACAATGTACCATTGAAGCAAAATGAAACAGAACGAAACAATTTTTTAAATATTTTTATCAAAAAAGCTCGATTCGAAGAGAAATTAACCTGTAAATGAGTAGGACCACCCTTCTAAACTCTCGCCTTCTAAACTCTCCACTTTTGAGTTAACGCTGAATTCTTTCCCCGTTATTTCAAAAACGAATGTTTAATATTTCTCTAGCATGCTTTCAGTAAAGCAATAGTAAAACTTTTTGCAGTGGCAAAATGTGGTTCAACCTAGTAAAACATGGATAGCAGTTGTACCTTTAATAGTAGCAATGGAAAGGATAAGTGGAAGAAATGTTTTTATCTGGAATCGAATTACCCTAGAAGATTGATCTAGTCTAATTTGGCAGACATTCACAAAGAGGAGTGAGACCAGACGAAGGACTCATTCTACTGGGGCTCATATTATTAATTTCGGCTCGTTTTTTTTTTCTCTCTCTCTTTTTCTTTCTCTTTGTTACGACACAACTTCAGTCTTTCTTTATCGATGATTTAACAAATGTTTGGGATATATGCAACAATGAATCTAAATGGTGGGAAATAATAAAGAAGGACATCTAGATTAATCAAATAACAAAACCCTATGATTACTGGAGAAGATGAGATGGCTACTTCGGACAAATTCTTAAAAACAATATAGGAAACAAAAGAAATTGTGACAGTGCTTTCAGTTTATTATTAAATCTGAAAAATAATTAATTATTAATTCTTAAAATTCGGCCTTATATCTTTGTATTTTATATTTTATATTGGTCTAGATGCTTTTAAGGATTAAATAAATAGAAAAAACAAATTTTTTTCAACCGAAAGTAAGGAATAACATTAAAACTTAACGCAAACAGAAATTATTACGTATATGAGGGAGGTTTCCTCCTCCTCGACACCTCGCTCTTCACGCTAAAGTTTTTAAGTACATTTGAAAAGGCTTTTATTATTCTAACTAAACAAACCTTGTGTTTCAGGAGTCGTTCTTAAAGAATTGGGACAAAATTCAAACTTTAGCGTAAAGAACGAGGGATTGGGGAGGGGGCAATTACCCTGATATACGTAATCATTTCTGTTCGTTTTAATATTTAATGTTGCTCCTTACTTTAAGTTGAAAAACTGTTTGTTTTTTTATTTAATTTCTGATCGTTTTTAAACAATGCTAGGAAATCTGGATCTACCTCCACGGAAAATCAATTCCACCCATGGACATATCCTCTTGATAATTCAATCCTGGTGAAAATTTTGCGCCGGACATTTACCATTAAATCTCCACGCGCGAAATTGTGTCGGCAAAGCGAAAGCAAGACATGAGAAGAATTTTGATACGGGAATTCTGGCAAAATCCCCCTCTTCCGCCCCAAATTATTATTTTAGTAATGTTTTAGCAATGTAATTTCTATGACTAAGCTTTTTAAACTTAAACCGGACAACTTTACTCGTAATTCCGAAATTAACATATTTTTTTTTTTACGATTTTATATACTAGCCTTAAGCTTAAAATATTATATTCTGTTGAGTCCCGTTTAATTTTCAAAAAAAACTGAAACACAAGAACTTGTGAATTTCAACTTAGAGTAGTCAACCCCTCAATTAGCACATTAACTTTTTGATTCTTTCTTTGGAAGTCCTCTACTTACTCTTTCTTCATCATCTTGATAAAACTTCTGCTGATGGGCTCAAACACGTCAATTGTTGTCGTAAACATCCCCGTGATCATTTCATTTGTAATCATTTGCTCATAATGCACTAAGCCGAGCTACTGATGATATTGATTATGATGTCGATGACATCATGAATGACAGCGTTGGAAGAGGTGTGGCCAGGGTATCTGTGCGCTAACTGATGTTTTTGACTATCATAAAAGACCATTTTTGTCGCCTGTCACAATTCGATGCAAACAAACCTTTCTTTTTTCCCGTCTGAACAGTCGTTTGCACCTGAAAAAACGGCGTTAAAGGTCTCGCGGCTTCAATTAATACGGCACCTAATTTCACACCTTTCGGATTCGACAGGCAATTTAAACGTAAGCTTCTCCATGCATGAAAATCTTCAATTTTTCCTTATAAGTGTGACAGATGTGACAACGTTATTGCAATACTGATGTAATCAACTTGTTTTTTTTTTTTTGGGGGGGGGGGGGCAGAATATCTCAGGATACAAATTTTCCCGAAAAATTGGGAAATAATACTGTGTCTTTTCAAAAATATTTGATTATTGAAGCAAGTCCGATTTCTAGCACCGATTGTTTACTAAGCTCCAAATTTTTGGTTTTCTTTTAAGGATTTTTAATTGTTGTAATCCCTTGTTCAAATGTAAGATTTTGGAATGGTTTTAATCCCTTGTTAAAATATATACAAATATTTTTTGCAATTATCATTTTTTTTGGCTCTTTACGCAATTTAGTGTCTTTTCATACTGAGGTCTATTCAAAAGGATTTGATTATCACAGTAAGTCTGATTTCTAACAACGATTTTTTTACCAAGCTTCAAACTTTTGGTTGAATTTTTTCTAACCGTTTGTGTCTTTGCTCTTCATTTTTATTTTTGACTCGCTCAGATTCTCGATGTCGCTTGTCTTCTAACCACATTTGTCTTTCTTCTTGATTTTGGATTTTGATTACTTCAGACAATTTAGCAATGCCCTTCACTTTAGCTGCCCGTATTGGTCTTGTCTCATTTGACGGTCCAGGTTGATTTTCACTCATTGTGAATTTAATTTCTTCTGGCTGTTCTCTCGGTTTCTTTCACTTTTGATAGTTTAGATGATTCCAAAAAATCATCATTTGTAGTAAATGCAAATTTTCGTTTTTTGGGTCTTCCTAAAGGCATTATATAGTTGGTTACGTTCAAACCTATAGGCCTTATTCACGTATTGAGTTGTTTTTTTTGTCAAACAAAAAACGAACTAATTTCAAAATTGTCAGGTATTATACTAGTTTCAATTAAAACATCAAAATTATTGCTCGGACAACAGAAATATTTTTGCAGTTTACGCACTAACTTTAGCGATTCTGAACTGGTGGAGGGAGGGGGGGTGGAATGATATATTTCATCAAACTTTTGGTTTTCTTTTTTAAGGTTTTAGGATTGTCGTAATCCCTTGTCAAAATATATACAAATATTTTTGGCAATTACCATTTTTTTTGCTCTTTAAGCAATTTAGTGTACTACTCCATACACAAAAATCTTCAATTTTCCCACATAAGTGTGACAAGTGTGAAAACGTCATTGCAATATTGATGTATATAAAAATAACGTCACTCACATAAATGGGTTTTTTTCTTCCTAAATTAAGGCTTTAAATGAATTTTTTAGGCCAGAATATACCAGGATGGCAATTTTCCCGAAAAAATATGGAGCCGTTTTTGATAAGAAACACACACACATGCATAAATAAATAAATATACAATTATTGCTCGTTTATGTATATATTATATATATATATATATATATATATATATATATATATATATATATATATATATATCTATATATATATATATATATATATATATATATATATATAATATATATATATAAATGGGAACTATCTAATAAGTTATCTAACAGGGTATCTGAATTAAATTACTATGATGTGTCAAAGAAACCCCAAATGAATACAACTTTATTTTCAAAATATACTGAAAATATACATATTTTGTCTCTAAAGCAGTATCTATGACATATATTAATATTTATGGTCGAACACATTTTGTGGTTTGAGACTTAATATTTGCATTGGGGTTGTCTCTTCAACGCTTCTAATAGAAATAACACTTTGTAGCAGTGGAAAACGGCTCAACAGTGAATTTCCATAAACTGTTTGCTCGGCTGTTTTTAAAAGAATGTTCTGATCGAACAGAAGCTTAATACAAGCTTAATCTAATATTAGGGTTCCAAGATTTAAAAAAAACTTTCAATAGAATATTGAGTGAGCAACAAGGGGTGGAGGAACATGGGGAGGAAGGGAAGGATGAACTACAAAGAACTAATTTTGTGTCTTGATTGTCGGGTAATGAAAAGTTTGGACTGCTAATAACTTAAAAAGCGAACAATTCTTGAAAAAATCGTATGTTTTGGCAACAAATATGTGGTTGGCTAACCATACAGAAAAAGAACACAAGAAAATGACACAACTTAAAATTGTGTCTTCATCATACTATTTTAATACTACACTATTTTCACACGATTTTTATTGAAATTGAAGGATTTGAAAAGGAGCAAAAAAGATAACGTTTGGGAATCTTGGTTAGGAATATGCTTATTTGTAGGATATACATTAATTAATGAGGGGGGTGTGTACAAGGTTTGAACCCCCCCCCCCCTTAAAAAAAATTGTCCGACACTAACAAAAAAGGTTACGACAAATTTTATGAAAAGATTACGAAAATCTAACAAAAAAAAGATTACGACAAATTTTTGTTGTGGTTTACTAATTTGTTTTTGCCCCCCCCTTCCCCCTGAAAACAAATAAGCTCCTCTGCATTTTCTGAACATTAATCCTGGACACGGGTTCTTCTAAATTTTCCCTTCCCATGCAATGGAACGATGGCTAAAAATTCTGGTGTAGCAGTGTTTTGACGCTGCTTAAATAACTTGAAGAACTTTAGTTGCTGAAATGTTCTTCTTTTTTTTAATTTAAAAATTTTGGCTATCTTTTAACTCTTTCTAAATTCCAAATTTTTAGTATAGACCATTCTCACAAAATAGTATACTCTAGAATCGGATGTTTTTATGCCTACCATCCGGCAGCATCTTTCGCTGGTTAGAAATAAATGTATTGTTTTGTAAATTTTTATAAAACTATTATTATGGCATGCAAACGAAAGGTTTTTGTTTCTCATGGCATAAGTCTACATTGACTGGAATTGAACTCAAATTTGCATCTTAATACGTCGAAGCCTGTCCGAAGTCTCCCGATGTCAGACTATTCTTGAATAATTTCTCATCATAAAAAGGATTCCATTGTTTCTACCATGTTCCAGTTTAAGGTGTGTAATTTTTCTTCATTTAAGACTTCAACATCACTCTTTATTTTTATGCAAAAAACAAACTATTTAAAATTAATTTTATTTCGCTAGTCTCAGAGACATATTCTTAGACTCCTCCCCTACCCCCAGAAAAATAAAATAAGCATTAATTTTAAGTCATCATTATTTTACATTAATTCTATTAATTAGTTTAATGAATTAATTCATACAATGAGAATTTTTTTTTCCTGATTTTGATTGTAGCTTTGATTTTTGACTAGTTTTATTCGTGATTGTCTTTCAAATAAGTAAAATTAAAATTTTTTTATCAAGGCCGTATCCAGGGGAGAAGGGTTACCAGATTAGGTTCCCTCCCCCACCCCCAGAAATTTTTGCCCGGCTCGTAAAAACATGAATAATTGCATATAAACAAATGTTTGATGTGTTTTAAAGTTTTTCTGTAAAACCCCCTCCGAAAAAATGCCCCCACCCAAAAAATCCTGAATACGCCCTTTTTACTTTTTTGAAATAAATGCGAATAAATAAGCCCTTAAATTTTTTAAGGACCATGTTAGAAAAAAATTGAGTTTATTGTCCAATTACTATTCTTTAACAGAAGAAAATTTAGACAAAAAAACTATTCTATGTTTTAGTTTGATTGCCTGAAATTGTATTAAAATTAAAAATAGTTTTTTTCAAAGAAATAAATTTATTAAAATAAGGAGGCCCACGCTAAATTGTGTCCTATTAAGCTTAATGGGGGGATTAGGGGACTGTTTTTTAATATCAGACTTTAAATCAGGAAATGATTGTTCGCTATAAGTTGTATGTTTTAATTTTTTCAATCTAATGTAATTTTTTGTTATTTTTTTGTTAGCTTAAATAGTTGAGATGCTTGTGCGCCCAGGGAAGAGGGAATCTCCCAATTTTTTTTTTAATGTTGTTTCTTATTTTTCAGTTGAAAGAAACTTGTTTTTTTATTTAATTTCTGATCATTTTTTAAAATAATGCTGTGAAATCTGGCGCCTTCTTCATGGAAATGTTCCTTCCATGAAAAAAACTCCATGAGGAAAAACTCTAAAAACGGTTTTAGGCGTTTAAACCCCACACCCCCGGTGATCACCCCTCCGGTAAATATCCCCGGACCCCCCCCCCCCAGAAAATACCCCCGTGAAAAATATCCCCCAGAAATCACCCCCCCCCCCCCAGAAAATAACCCCCCCCATAAAATTCCCCCCTGTAAATACCCCCTATGGAAAATAAGGCTTTCCAAATTTGCGTTTTTTTTCCGTAGGGGGAAGGAATTTTGGTACTTGTGTATTATGCGCCACTTACTCAAGTTTACACTGTGTAAAATTCGAGAACACAACCAGTTTTTTTCGCTAGTTTCTTAGTTACTTTAGAAATAAATTTGGACTATAGATTTGCAAAATACGGGGATAAATTATAGCGGGTCTGCATGCAAAACGTGTTTGGTACAATTATTCTGTATATTAGATAGATAGATAGAGAAGTGTATTTTAAAGCCAAATATACGGCCATGAACATAAAATTAGTATAAGTACAAAAATGTAATAGAATTTATTTTAAAAATTTTGGAAGGAATTCGGCAAAACTTGCCTCCGCCTGTTTTAACAAAAAATCATCGCCTCCTAATTTTAGGAGGTCGGGCCTGCCCACTGATTAATTAAAGGGCCGTGGTATATTGACGATGCGAAGGTAGCATAATTATTAGCCTTCTGATTTGAGGCTGGAATGAATGGTCTGACGAGAGGCAACCCTGTCTCCCTAATTAACTCGAATTTAATCTTTAAGTGAAAAAGCTTAAATACTCTTGGAGGGCGATAAGACCCTATAGATCTTTACATCCGGCCCTTTCATCTAACGGCGGGTAATCGGGTGGAAGAAGAGGATGTTTGGTTGGGGCGACGTCGAGAGGAGAATAAACACTCGAGAATATACATACATTAATAAATGATCATTGATCCTTAGATGAACACAGAGTAAGTTACCTTAGGGATAACAGCGTAATTCTTTTTGAGAGCTCAAATCGACAAAAGAGTTTGCGACCTCGATGTTGGTTCAGGGATCCTATTTGGTGCAGCAGCTTAATCAGGTAGTCTGTTCGACTATTAAACCCCTACGTGATCTGAGTTCAGACCGGCGTAAGCCAGGTTAGTTTCTACCCCCAAGACAAATTCATTTAGGACAGTACGAAAGGACCTCCTGGGGTTTTATATCAAATTGGCAGACAAATGTATTAAATTTAGGATCTATTTATAAGGATACCTTAGTTGATAGCATGGGCATAGATGATTTATTTTATTTTTCTCCAAATAATTATGGTCTTAGTCTCAGTCGCTTTTTTAAAACTACTAGAACGAAAGGTATTAGGTTGTATTCAATTACGTAAGGGTCCTAATAAGGTGGGGTTCGGGGGGTTTACTTCAGCCGTTCTCCGATGGAATCAAACTTTTCTGCAGGGAAGTTTCACTCCCGCTAGTTTCTAACTTTACACCCTATCTTGTGGCTCCTGTGTTTAGCCTATTTCCTTCCTTTTTCTTATGGACATTAACCCCATTCATATCTTACGGTGCGAAATTTAGCTTATCATTTCTCTTGCTTATTTGTGCTATAAGAGTGGGAGTTTACAGTATTATAGTGCCCGGTTGATCTTCTAATTCCAAATATTCTCTGCTGGGGAGAATTCGGGCAGGAGCTCAAACCATCTCTTATAAAGTGTGTTTGATCATCATTATTCTCTCCCCGCTAATATTGTTTAAAAACCTCGATTTAGGGGGTACCTAGTTAAGTCTTTTTTCTTAGGGTGACCTCTATACTTGTGTTTTCCCTTGGGAGTCTACTGATTCATTACAATTTTGGCAGAAACTAACAGGACTCCCTTTGATCTAGCCGAAGGAGAGTCCGAGTTAGTGTCGGGGTTTAATACGGAATATATGGGGGCTGGGTTTGCGCTTATTATGCTACCTGAGTACGCTTGTATTCTTTTTATATCTTTACTATTCAGTGTGGTTTTCGGGGGGATAAGCTTTTTAATGTTCTCTGTTATTGTATACTTCTATCTTTGAAGACGGGGGTCTTACCCTCGTTATCGATATGATAATTTAATATATCTATGTTTGAAAGAGTCTTCTACCGGTATCTTTAATGTTTCTCTGCTTCTACTGAGGCCTTTGTCAAGGTGGTTAATACAAAAAGATCCCTGGTTTTACGATCAACCCCATTCTGCTTTTCAAAAAAGATGCTCTAGTGAGCTAAGGGACCACATTAGATGATTTGTCGTTTTATAATTAATCATAACAGGAGTAAATAGAAAATAGGAGAAATAGAGACATGTGAGGATTTGACCTAAGATAATATAAAGCTCCTCTGCAGGTCGCGCTCCGATTCAGGTAAGGAGTAAAAAGACTGAAAACGCACGATAAAAATAGGGGCTGAGCTACAGAATAAAATTCAAGGCCTCGGAACTTGGGCTTAAACGTAAAGGGTAGAGAAATGAGAATGAGAATAGAAGAGACGAGCGCAATTACCCCGCCTAATTTATTTCGAATGGACCGGAGGATAGCATACGCGAATAGGAAATATCACTCCGGTTGAATATGGGCTGGAGTAACTAGTGGGTTGGTGGAAAAATAAAAATTGTCTGGGTCTCCAAGCAGATAGGGACTAGTTAGGGAAAGCGCGACTAGGAGAAATACAAGAACCATAAAGCCCACGGTATCCTCAATAGTGAAGTAGGGGTGAAAGGGGAGTTTGTCCACATTGGCGTTAATCCCTAAAGGATTATTAGAGCCTCTTTGGTGAAGAAATAAAGATGAATTATGGTCAAGCCGGCAACTAAAAAGGGAATCAAAAAATGAAAGGTGAAGAAGGGTGTGAGAGTGGGGTTGTCTACGGCAAATCCCCCTCAGAGTCATTGAACTACATCATTTCCGATGTGTAGGGGACCGCCGACACCAGATTTGTAATTACAGTAGCCCCTCAAAAGGACATCTGTCCCCATGGAAGGGCATACCCTAAAAAGGCGGCGGCCATTACTAGGAATAACAGGGCGATCCCTGTTATTCACGTCTCAAAGTAGTGAAACGAGCCATAATATATTCATCGACCAATATGAAAATAAATGCAAATAAAGAAAAAGAGGCGCCATTGGCGTGAATGGTTCAAAGAAGCCAACCATAATTAACGTCCGACAAATGTGGGCTACTCTAGAGAATGCTAGATCAACTCTCGCAGTGTAATGTATAGCTAGAAAAAGGCCAGTGACGATTTGAATGATTTGACAGAGTCCCAGTAGGGACCCAAACTTTCATCACATAGAGATATTGGCCGGGACAGGTAGGTCTACCAGAGCAGAATTAACAATTTTCAGGGTAGGTTTTGTGTCTTACGTTAAGATAACATTTTTGTACCCAGGTCCCAACGGGTTTAAATCATGGATCGGAGGGGCTTTTATTTATCTTTAAATAATCGATAACCAGCAAGAGAGCTAAAAATAAATAAACTACTACGAACAATAAAAACAAATAGGTGAGGAGAGCGAGATTTCCGATACTAAAGTTGATCACTATGTAGTCGGTGGGGCGTTGGTACCCTAGTGAAGTGCTTGCCAGCATCTCAGTTTCAGTCAGGATTAGTAGAAAAATGATAGCTGTGGGTAGGGTTCAGAGGAAAGAGGTCAATCTAACAGTAAATTTTTTCATTAGCACTCAGGGAGGAGACGTAAATAAATATTACTAGGATTCCCCCTAAGAAAATTAAAAAAAAAATTAAAGAAATTCATAGAGAAACATCTTTTAAGGAGATGCAAACTAGAAGATTTTGGACGAAGAGGGATATAATAAAGGCGAGCGGGTGGTTGAGTAGGAGTATCAGTATAGAGATAACAACGACAAATCTTAGCACATCAAAAGGTAGTTTAACAAAAATATTAACTTTGGAAGTAAAGATGTTCATTACTCTTTTGAAGACTGAGAGATTTCTCTAAATCTGGTTTGCAAGACCA
>JAPEVW010000489.1:12500-75000 GCA_027921565.1 Artemia sinica | reverse complement strand
CATTTGAACAAGGGATTACAACAATTAAAAATCCTTAAAAAGAAAACCAAAAATTTGGAGCTTAGTAAACAATCGGTGCTAGAAATCGGACTTGCTTCAATAATCAAATATTTTTGAAAAGACACAGTATTTCCCAATTTTTTTCGGGAAAATTTGTATCCTGAGATATTCTGCCCCCCCCCCCCCCAAAAAAAAAAAAAAAAAAAAACAAGTTGATTACATCAGTATTGCAATAACGTTGTCACATCTGTCACACTTATAAGGAAAAATTGAAGATTTTCATGCATGGAGAAGCTTACGTTAAATTGCCTGTCGAATCCGAAAGGTGTGAAATTAGGTGCCGTATTAATTGAAGCCGCGAGACCTTTAACGCCGTTTTTTCAGGTGCAAACGACTGTTCAGACGGGAAAAAAGAAAGGTTTGTTTGCATCGAATTGTGACAGGCGACAAAAATGGGTCTTTTATGATAGTCAAAAACATCAGTTAGCGCACAGATATCCTGGCCACACCTCTTCCAACGCTGTCATTCATGATGTCATCGACATCATAATCAATATCATCAGTAGCTCGGCGTAGTGCATTATGAACAAATGATTACAAATGAAATGATCACGGGGATGTTTACCGACAACAATTGACGTGTTTGAGCCCATCATCGCTTGAAAAACACCCACAACACACCGATAGACACGACAAAGTTATTCTGCAACATGGCAATCCTCGGCCGGATGTCACAGCACCCATTAAAACATCTTAGAAACACTTAAATAGGAATCCTACCCCATCCACCATGTAGCCAAGAAATCTTTACTTCTGATTCCCTTCCTGTCAATCCAGCTTGGCCTGGCTGACCAGTACTTTTCCAAATATGATGAAGAACTTTTCAAATTAATCAAACAGTTCGTGGTAACGAACTGTAAGTAAGGAGTGACCCGGCTCAATAGTAACGGAAACTCTAAAAACGGATTTTGATACCATTAGATACTCATCATAGATACATTTTTTTCTTTTTTGTAATTTTTTTTTCTTTTTTTTTGCACTAGTAATTTAAATTCGTTATATTCATGAAACATTTCAAATATGAAGGTCTAAATTATTAAATGGTGCTCCATTAAGAAGAAAATAACGAACATGACCTAATTTACGCTAAAAAAAAAAAGGCGAAGATAACGTGTATTCTTCGTAACCCAAGTTGCTAATATAGCTTTTTTTTCTAAATTCCATTTTTTTTTTAATTCCTTAATCAGTCAAGGATTAAAATGAACACAGTCAACATTTTCTTAGTTAATGATAAAGAATGGTTTAAAAACAGGTGCATAAAACCAGCTCACCAGAACCACCTCATTTCCTGGTGCCAATGCACGCTAACGCCATAAAAACTCGTAGACATTTATAGCTGGTTAAACGTTGGCAAACGCACATCAGCATAAACCTCAGTAACACGAACATAACGAGGCAGACTGTATATACAAAGACAGTAATTCTCCTCAAAGAAATATCTTACCATTGTGATTTCTATTTCGATCCGGCGTCATTTTCAAGGGATTTCAGGATCATTCTAAAACCCCTATCAATTTTTAGCAGCGGTAGTATTTTTCATTTTGCACTAGTATGTTACCCACTGCGTGTATCATGTTCAACTCATTTTTGGTAAAAAGCATATCCTTCTGAAGTAGCATTGCGAGTGTAGAGGAGACGTGCTTGCTCTTTTAGTCCATGCAGACTTCTCAGCATTGCTGAGGGAGCATTGCTTCAGTATTCCAGGATATCGGAACATCAATTTTTAGATTTTTTTGGTTGGTTTCAATAACAAAATGGGATTTGATTTGTCTAAACTTGTCGGTCATGGAAGTAATTCTTCTACAGTATTTTAAATTCGCTATTGTGGAGAAAATAAAATGCGTTCAGTTTGATTATTAATTTCATTTGCTTCCGCGACAAATTGATTAAGAGTCTGTGCCAGGCATACTACTTGAAGAAGGCCAGCATCTTTCACTGCAGGCACTATTTTTTTGCGCCATTTCCAGTCACTACAACTGAGACTTTTGCTTTAAATTCTCCATTGTTATGTAACCTCTTTTCAAATGGAGCAGATATGAAAAAAGTGTGGCTATCATATTCGTTTATGTATAAAGTACTCTCCCATTTAAAATGAAATTTTAGCCATTGTAATGCACTATGATTGTTATATATCCTTCACCGTCTCTAGAAGTCACATGTCTGTCGTTACCCCACTATGTCAACTGCATTCGACTGTTTCATCAAAAGAGCCTTCTGTTGCTCACATACAGTGGGTAACAAGGACAAAGTAATCTTATTTCGGTTCAAGAAAGAATACCTTGGATCAAACCGGACTGACAGCTTCTGAAACACGGAGTTTTCAACAACTGATGGAGGCTGCATATCAGCAGCTATCAAGCCCGCTAATGCAGAATTGATGTTGTTTTTCCTTTTTAAGTTTTCTGAGTATTGTAAGCAGTATTCTATTTGAGCTTTTCTTCTTGATGAATTTCAAGATTCTTGCCTTTCCCTCCTCCTCCTCTTTGCCTGCCCAACTGGTTGTGTCTTGCACTATTTATTCTTTTTCTTAGTTTGTGCTAGAATCTCTTTGAAATTGCTACAGGGTGTTCCCTAGGGATGATTTTTCAAATGTGATATGTCGCCAGACGGAGATATCTTAATGTCGCAAAGTGTGAACTCTGCTCCCTTCGGTCCACATTTGTGAAAACTTCATTTTCAAGTTTAGCAAACCTCTCCAAGTGTTATATTATTCTTGAATAGGCATCAGCTTTTTGCCATTGACTTTACAGTTTAGCTGTCATCTGAAAAGCAAAACAATTCAACCTTGTCAAAAAGATTCAGTTTTTACCATAAGAGATGCTCTTCTTCTTCTAATTTCGTATTTGGCTTTAAATACGGTTGACTATACTTGGATAGAAAACTCAAATAAAAGCCAAACTATTAAATTTTACTTTTAAAAAATATGAGGCACCGGGTAAAAGCTCTTTTGTGACGTGCCTCTTAGAATCAGTATTGAAACTATTTTCCTTTCTAGAAATGTTGATACCCTAACACAATGTCGGCACAATTTTATGTCACTACTAGCTGTCACCCAAATCTTGATGCAACCTCATTTGTTTTTTATTTTTATTAATAATATTATTTCCTTTAGGTGTGGTTGTATCAAACTCTAGTCCTAGAATATAGATGGAGAGCAAATTTAAACGTAAAATTGGAAGTTTGCCTAATTTAGCTTGCCTAAGTGAAGTAGAGTTTTCTGCCATTTTGCGGCATAAAAAAGACAGTTTTTGCCCGAAGATGGCCAAAATACGAGTATCATCTAGTAAAATTCAGAGATAACCAATAGATTGAAAATGATCGGAAACACTAGCCTATATATTCAGCGTCCCCGTCACAGAAACCAGAAACCAGTCACAGTGCAGTGCGGTGGTGCATTTGCTACTAAAAAGGTTTGCAGCACATGCAAATAAACTGTTAATAGAGACAACTAATTTAAAGTTTCAATCCGCTTGAAGCTTCATAAGCCTATGCATAGTGGTATATAGTTTGCGTACGTTATTGGGGAGGATGGTCAGCAGATCGATTTATCGGTGAGTGCGCCAGAAGCCTGTAAAAGTGCATTTTAGGCTCAAATCTTCCAATTTTTGGAACAAGAGAGTCTTCTGCTAGCACTCCTTTATTCTGAGATACATTTGTAGACAAAGTCTGCAATCTGGGTGCTACGGGATGACAGATTTTCCCTTTTTGCAGAATTATTTAAAGTGTAACAAACAAGATTCCAAACTTATGCTTACTTGCATAGAAGAGGAGGTTATAAGAAAGGTGTCCCTTATAAAAACAGATTTGTTCCAAGAACTCCCCGGAAAAAGCTTCTTTTCTGATATTCCAAGAAATCCTTAAATTTTTTAAGGGAGGCACTTTTTCAGGGGTATCATCGGGGTATTTTTTATGCGAATATCAAATCCAGATTTTAACGAATTCTGAGTGATATTAGGAGTGGAAAAATTTCTCACACTTAAGAGAATCCTGGATCATACAGTTAGCTATAACAAGCAGTAAGGTGCAACTTTTATCAGTAGAAGAAAACGCTTTAAAAAACGAAGTTTAGGCTGCAATATTCATCTACAGCACCTTCTATTTTGTACTATAAAAAAATTTGGGCAAAATTGTAGTTTTTATTGAAATTTCAGTGAAATTTGGTCATTTGGCGAACATTGTACAGTGACATTCCAAACGTAAGAGAATGGCAACAAAAATACGAAATTTCCTGTTTTTCCTACAACGAAGGTTTTATTTACCAAAACAACCGTATCAAACCACTCGTTGTAGATTACCAAAAAATAGCCCATTTAGATGAAAGTATGAAGATGTTGTGCCTTCTTAAAGTAACAAACGTGGAGATCGTACCAAAGCAAAATGATAATATATGGCATTTTTTCCCGCAAAACAACGATAATATTGTCGTGCGAAAATCATTTCTAAAAAGGAAATCTCTGATGGTTAATTCATAATGTGTTCTGTTAGAAAATATTTTTGTTACGGGAGAGCAAAAAAAGCCAAAAAAAAAAAAAATCCCTTCGGATTTTCTAGCTAGAACTAAGTACAAATACAAATAAGTTATTTTTAGAGACAAAAATATATATATATATATATATATATATATATATATATATATATATATATATATATATATATATATATATATATATATATATATATATATATATATATATATATATATATATATATATATATATATATATATATATATATATATATATATATATATATATATATATATATATATATATATATATATATATATATATATATATATATATATATATATATATATATATATATATATATATATATATTCAAAAAACAATGTACCATTGAAGCAAAATGAAACAGAACGAAACAATTTTTTATATATTTTTATCAAAAGCTCGATTCGAAGAGAAATTAACCTGTAAATGAGTAGGACCACCCTTCTAAACTCTCGCCTTCTAAACTCTCCACTTTTGAGTTAACGCTGAATTCTTTCCCGTTTATTCCAAAAACGAATGTTTAATATTTCTCTAGCATGCTTTCAGTAAAGCAATAGTAAAACTTTTTCAGTGGCAAAATGTGGTTCAAACTAGTAAAACATGGATAGCAGTTGTACCTTTAATAGTAGCAATGGAAAGGATAAGTGGAAGAAATGTTTTTATCTGGAATCGAATTACCCTAGAAGATTGATCTAGTCTAATTTGGCAGACATTCACAAAGAGGAGTGAGACCAGACGAAGGACTCATTCTACTGGGGCTCATATTATTAATTTCGGCTCGTTTTTTTTTCTCTCTCTTTTTTCTTTCTTTTGTTACGACACAAATTCAGTCTTTCTTTTATCGATGATTTAACCAAATGTTTTGGGATATATGCAACAATGAATCTAAATGGTGGGAAATAATAAAGAAAGACATCTAGATTAATCAAAATAACAAACCCTATGATTACTGGAGAAGATGAGATGGCTACTTCGGACAAATTCTTAAAAAACAATATAGGAAACAAAAGAAATTGTGACAGTGCTTTCAGTTTTATTATTAAATCTGAAAAATAATTAATTATTAATTCTTAAAATTCGGCCTTATATCTTTGTATTTTATATTTTATATTGGTCTAGATGCTTTTTAAGGATTAAATAAATAGAAAAAACAAATTTTTTCAACCGAAAGTAAGGAATAACATTAAAACTTAACGCAAACAGAAATTATTACGTATATGAGGGAGGTTTCCTCCTCCTCGACACCTCGCTCTTCACGCTAAAGTTTTTAAGTACATTTGAAAAGGCTTTTATTATTCTAACTAAACAAACCTTGTGTTTCAGGAGTCGTTCTTAAAGAATTGGGACGAAAAAATTCAAACTTTAGCGTAAAGAACGAGGGATTGGGGAGGGGGGCAATTACCCTGATATACGTAATCATTTCTGTTCGTTTTAATATTTAATGTTGCTCCTTACTTTAAGTTGAAAAACTTGTTTTTTTATTTAATTTCTGATCGTTTTTAAACAATGCTAGGAAATCTGGATCTACCTCCACGGAAAATCAATTCCACCCATGGACATATCCTCTTGATAATTCAATCCTGGTAAAAATTTTGCGCCGGACATTTACCATTAAAATCTCCACGCGCGAAATTGTGTCGGCAAAGCGAAAGCAAGACATGAGAAGAATTTGATACGGGAATTCTGGCAAAATCCCCCTCTTCCGCCCCAAATTATTATTTTAGTAATGTTTTAGTAATGTAAAATCTATTACTAAGCTTTTTAAACTTAAACCGGACAACTTTACTCGTAATTCCGAAATTAACATATTTGTTTTTTTTACGATTTTATATACTAGCCTTAAGCTTAAAATATTATATTCTGTTGAGTCCCGTTTAATTTTCAAAAAAAAACTGAAACACAAGAACTTGTGAATTTTCAACTTAGAGTAGTCAACCCCTCAATTAGCACATTAACTTTTTGATTCTTTCTTTGGAAGTCCTCTACTTACTCTTTCTTCATCATCTTGATAAAACTTCTGCTGATGGGCTCAAACACGTCAATTGTTGTCGGTAAACATCCCCCGTGATCATTTCATTTGTAATCATTTGTTCATAATGCACTACGCCGAGCTACTGATGATATTGATTATGATGTCGATGACATCATGAATGACAGCGTTGGAAGAGGTGTGGCCAGGGTATCTGTGCGCTAACTGATGTTTTTTGACTATCATAAAAGACCCATTTTTGTCGCCTGTCACAATTCGATGCAAACAAACCTTTCTTTTTTCCCGTCTGAACAGTCGTTTGCACCTGAAAAAAACGGCGTTAAACGTCTCGCGGCTTCAATAATACGGCACCTAATTTCACACCTTTCGGATTCGACAGGCAATTTAACGTAAGCTTCTCCATGCATGAAAATCTTCAATTTTTCCTTATAAGTGTGACAGATGTGACAACGTTATTGCAATACTGATGTAATCAACTTGTTTTTTTTGGGGGGGGGGGCAGAATATCTCAGGATACAAATTTTCCCGAAAAATTGGGAAATACTGTGTCTTTTCAAAAATATTTGATTATTGAAGCAAGTCCGATTTCTAGCACCGATTGTTTACTAAGCTCCAAATTTTTGGTTTTCTTTTTAAGGATTATTAATTGTTGTAATCCCTTGTTCAAATGTAAGATTTTGGAATGGTTTTAATCCCTTGTTAAAATATATACAAATATTTTTTGCAATTATCATTTTTTTGGCTCTTTACGCAATTTAGTGTCTTTTCATACTGAGGTCTATTCAAAAGGATTTGATTATCACAGTAAGTCTGATTTCTAACAACGATTTTTACCAAGCTTCAAACTTTTTGGTTGAATTTTTTCCAACCGTTTGTGTCTTTGCTCTTTCATTTTTATTTTTGACTCGCTCAGATTCTCGATGTCGCTTGTCTTCTAACCACATTTGTCTTTCTTCTTGATTTTGGATTTTGATTACTTCAGACAACTTAGCAATGCCCTTCACTTTAGCTGCCCGTATTGGTCTTGTCTCATTGACGGTCCAGGTTGATTTTCACTCATTGTGAATTTAATTTCTTCTGGCTGTTCTCTCGGTTTCTTCACTTTTGATAGTTTAGATGATTCCAAAAAATCATCATTTGTAGTAAATGCAAATTTTCGTTTTTTGGGTCTTCCTAAAGGCATTATATAGTTGGTTACGTTCAAACCTATAGGCCTTATTCACGTATTGAGTTGTTTTTGTCAAACAAAAAACGAACTAATTTCAAAATTGTCAGGTATTATACTAGTTTCAATTAAAAACATCAAAATTATTGCTCGGACAACAGAAATATTTTTGCAGTTTACACACTAACTTTAGCGATTCTGAACTGGTGGAGGGAGGGGGGGTGGAATGATATATTTCATCAAACTTTTGGTTTTCTTTTTAAGGTTTTAGAATTGTCGTAATCCCTTGTCAAAATATATACAAATATTTTGGCAATTACCAGTTTTTTGCTCTTTAAGCAATTTAGTGTACTACTCCATACACAAAAATCTTCAATTTTCCCACATAAGTGTGACAAGTGTGAAAACGTCATTGCAATATTGATGTATATAAAAATAACGTCACTCACATAAATGGGTTTTTCTTCCTAAATTAAGGCTTTAAATGAATTTTTTTAGGCCAGAATATACCAGGATGGCAATTTTCCCGAAAAAAATATGGAGCCGTTTTTGATAAGAAAACACACACATGCATAAATAAATAAATATACAATTATTGCTCGTTTATGTATATATATATATATATATATATATATATATATATATATATATATATATATATATATATATATATATATATATATATATATATATATATATATATATATATATATATATATATATATATATATATATATAAATGGGAATACAAGCTTAATCTAATATTAGGGTTCCAAGATTTAAAAAAACTTTCAATAGAATATTGAGTGAGCAACAAAGGGTGGAGGAACATGGGGAGGAAGGGAAGGATGAACTACAAAGAACTAATTTTGTGTCTTGTCGGGTAATGAAAAGTTTGGACTGCTAATAACTTAAAAAACGAACAATTCTTGAAAAAAATCGTATGTTTTTGGCAACAAATATGTGGTTGGCTAACCATACAGACAAAGAACACAAGAAAATGACACAAACTTAAAATTGTGTCTTCGTCATACTATTTTAATACTACACTATTTTCACACGATTTTTATTGAAATTGAAGGATTTGAAAAGGAGCAAAAAAGATAACGTTTGGGAATCTTGGTTAGGAATATGCTTATTTGTAGGATATACATTAATTAATGAGGGGGGTGGTGTACAAGGTTTGAACCCCCCCCCCCTTAAAAAAAATTGTCCGACACTAACAAAAAAAGGTTACGACAAATTTATGAAAAGATTACGAATATCTAACAAAAAAGATTACGACAAATTTTTTTTTGTGGTTTACTAATTTGTTTTTGCCCCCCCCCCCCTCCCCCTGAAAACAAGTAAGCTCCTCTGCATTTTCTGAACATTAATCCTGGACACGGGTTCTTCTAAATTTTCCCTTCCCATGCAATGGAACGATGGCTAAAATTCTGGTGTAGCAGTGTTTTGACGCTGCTTAAATAACTTGAAGAACTTTAGTTGCTGAAATGTTCTTCTTTTTTTTTAATTTAAAAATTTTGGCTATCTTTTTAACTCTTTCTAAAATTCCAAATTTTTAGTATAGACCATTCTCACAAAATAGTATACTCTAGAATCGGATGTTTTTATGCCTACCATCCGGCAGCATCTTTCGCTGGTTATAAATAAATGTATTGTTTTGTAAATTTTATATAAAACTATTATTATGGCATGCAAACGAAAGGTTTTTGTTTCTCATGGCATAAGTCTACAGTGACTGGAATTGAACTCAAATTTGCATCTTAATACGTCGAAGCCTGTCCGAAGTCTCCCGATGTCAGACTATTCTTGAATAATTTCTCATCATAAAAAGGATTCCATTGTTTCTACCATGTTCCAGTTTAAGGTATGTAATTTTTCTTCATTAAGACTTCAACATCACTCTTTATTTTTATGCAAAAAAACACAAACTATTTAAATTAATTTTAATTCGCTAGTCTCAGAGACATATTCTTAGACTCCTCCCCTACCCTCCAGAAAAATAAAATAAGCATTAATTTTTAAGTCATCATTATTTTACATTAATTCTATTAATTAGTTTAATGAATTAATTCATACAATGAGAATTTTTTTTCCTGATTTTGATTGTAGCTTTGATTTTTGACTAGTTTTATTCAGTGATTGTCTTTCAAAATAAGTAAAATTAAAATTTTTCTATCAAGGCCGTATCCAGGGGGAGAAGGGTTACCAGATTAGGTTCCCTCCCCCACCCCCAGAAATTTTGCCCGGCTCGTAAAAACATGAATAATTGCATATAAACAAATGTTTGATGTGTTTTAAAGTTTTTTTTCTGTAAAACCCCCTCCGAAAAAATGCCCCCCCCACCCCAAAAAATCCTGAATACGCCCTTTTTACTTTTTGAAATAAATGCGAATAAATAAGCCCTTAAATTTTTTAAGGACCATGTTAGAAAAAATTGAGTTTATTGTCCAATTACTATTCTTTAACAGAAGAAAATTTAGACAAGAAACTATTCTATGTTTAGTTTGATAGCCTGAAATTCCCTTTTTCAAAGAGGCCCACGCTAAATTGTGTCCTATTAAGCTTTATGGGGGGATTAGGGGACTGTTTTTTAATATCAGACTTTAAATCAGGAAATGATTGTTCGCTATAAGTTGTATGTTTTAATTTTTTCAATCTAATTGTAATATTTTTGTTATTTTTTGTTAGCTTAAATAGTTGAGATGCTTGTGCGCCCAGGGAAGAGAGGAATCTCCCAATTTTTTTTTCCTTACGGAAAGAGGGAATCTCCCAAATGTTAAAATTATTTTTTTTTTTTTTTTTAATGTTGTTTCTTATTTTCAGTTGAAAGAAACTTGTTTTTTTATTTAATTTCTGATCATTTTTTAAATAATGCTGTGAAATCTGGCGCCCTCTTCATGGAAATGTTCCTTCCATGAAAAAACTCCATGAGGAAAAACTCTAAAAACGGTTTTAGGCGTTTAACCCCACACCCCCGGTGATCGCCCCTCCGGTAAATATCCCCCGGACCCCCCCCCCCCCCCAGAAAATACCCCCTCCTACGCGGAAAATACCCCCGTGAAAAATATCCCCCCAGAAATCACCCCCCCAGAAAAATAACCCCCCGCATAAAATTCCCCCCTGTAAATACCCCCTATGGAAAATAAGGCTTTCCAAAATTTGCTAGGAAATTTATTTCCTAGGGGCATATAAGGTTTTTGTAGATAGTGATGTTTGTAGAAACTCCAAAAAGGGCTCATTCGATTGGAAATTAGAAGAGCTTGAGCCCTTTTTTATAGTCTCAAAAAGTGATTGGATGGCAACTAACCCCCCTCTCACGCCCATCTTTTCCCCAAACACATCCAATCAAAATTTTGAGATAGTAATTTTATTCAACGTAGTTGAAAGTTCTGGAAATGAGGTCTTTGAGGATGACAGCCCCCTCACAGCCCTCTGGGCAAGGGTTGTAATTTATGCCCTGGGGGTATATAAGATGTTTATAGAAAGCGTTGTCGTAGAAACTCAAAAAGGGCTCACTCAATTGGAAATTGAAAAGGATAGTGCCCTTTTAAATAATGAAAGTGATAGGAAGGCTTGACATTTTTATAGTAAAGATCGATGTGGGTACAATGTATTATTTTTTTTTGTTTTTATTTTTTTTTTCTTTAGACCAGGGCACTTTGTATCGAAGGAGTTGTTTCAGGAACTTCAAAAAGGACTCGTTCGATTGAAAATAGAAAGGGGTAATGCCCTTTTTAACAGTCGAACTTGATTAGAGGGTAACTAGTCCCCCTCCCACACCCACCCTCCCATTTGCCTATTATGTTTAAAAACTAAATGTTGTCTTAAGATTAAATCAAAATGCACTGTGTTAATGCTGATTCCCAATAAGGCATCTCAGCAGTATCCCAAGAACGACTGAGGGTATTATGTTCAAACTTTCGGGGCTACTTCTGCTCTTAAAAGTTAACCAAATCAAAATAGTGTAAGTATATCCATGCTATCAAAGAAAGTAAACAGATTTTTTTGCCAATGGTATCAAGTTTTCTATTTCAGGTCAACTAGAGGAGGTATGTTATTTACAAACACTGCTATTTTTGTCCAGATTTTTAAAAATTGCTGAAAATTTTTCTCCAGCATACAAATAGCAGGGCAAACCATAAAGTCTTAAAAAACAAAAAGATTTAAAGAATTATTTTCTTTTTCCCTGAAAAGACTATGTCAATATAAAACGAACGGAAATTAATTAAAAAAACCTTTTTCCACAAAATAAGTTTTTCAAAGAAAAGTAAAGAACTCCATTAAACCAAAAATTAGCAAAAATAAATTCAAATAATCTACCAAGCATGAAACTACCACAAATCAGCATCGATAAATAAATGAAACTCAAACGAACAGAAATTACAATAAATAACTTAGTCAAACTC
Source organism: Artemia sinica (assembly GCA_027921565.1). Taxonomy (NCBI): domain Eukaryota; kingdom Metazoa; phylum Arthropoda; class Branchiopoda; order Anostraca; family Artemiidae; genus Artemia; species Artemia sinica. Next base: position 62,862 of record JAPEVW010000489.1, on the reverse strand, counting down.
AAAACGAGCAGAAATTAACATGAGTAGGGCTCAAAACCCCTATGCCTTCCCAAGGCCAGAACATAATTTGCACTTTACGGAAAATAATACAAATGAATGTAAATTGTCAGTTTAATAGGCTATACAAGAAAAAAATATACAAGAAATCAGAATGTTAATATTATATGATTTATTCAAGTTATAAAAGTGAAAACATTTACATTTTTTCAGTGTAGTATCTATTACTAGGTTTCAGCCATACATTAAAGTGATTAGTGCTAGGTACGAGTGTGACATTTCTGCAGGTAAGGTAGGAAATGAGGTTAGTAGCTGGTTTCATATTAAATCAGGAATTAAATAGGGTCGTGTCCTACCCCATTCGTGTGGATAGTTTTGTTGGACTTTGTCCTAAGGAGCACTGCAAAGGCAATGGGAGAGCACGGAATCCAACGGGGAATGTTACTCATAATACAATTTTTCAAAATATACCTCAAATATAGCTTAGAATAATATAAAACGTATTCACTGTAAATAAATTTGCAGAAACGGAAAGTTGCAACACATACAATATGGCCAAATGGATGTTTCTGCATTAGTATTCTGCATTATTTTTCCTATTTTTAAACATGGGTGTAGTATGCCAAATACTTTGATCAGTACTCTCCGCAATCAGTAAAAGTTGATTTTTCATACATGAAAATAAAAATTGGATTCGTGTCTGGTACACACAAGGACATCCATGTCAGGAAAGGTTATTATAGATTAGAGCAATGCACGTTCTTTGTTAAGGTATTAGAAATTTGTTTACCTTTCATTTAATAAAAAGATTTGGGAGAACAAAGTCCAAATAAAAGTGAGGGAGTTTTAATCGGCTGTTGTCATCTGGAAGGACGGACTATGTAATTCGACTAACGAGTGTACGTTCTTTATATTTTAATTGACTGATTATAAGAAAAGCGACTGAAAGCTTTATAGTAACAACTTGGTTCGATTAGACAACGGTCAACTTAATTAATGAGGGGCTTACAGCTTTTCCTAGTTTGTGTACCTATTAATCATCCCTGATATACATTTAGACTAAAGCAAATAATTTATCTACATTTACTCTGTTTCTGAGGCATTGAATAAATTTTTTTTCATCTCCATGGGGCTACGCAACAATTGTAAATAAGAATGCATGATACGTAATGACGTTGCTTCATAATTATTTTAAGGAAGATTAGCTGTAGTTATATGGTTAAATGCATAATATGGTTATATAATATATGGTTAAATAATATGGTTAACTAATAAAAAAACATAATATGGTTCTGAAAAGTCAGGAATAAAGACAAGGTTCTAATTGAACTTTATTTTGTTCTTCCTATAAAAGCAATATGTGCAAAATAAGGGCACACGAATTATGATATTTGAATATTATAATATACAAAATACTCTTTAATCACAATATTTAGTCACAAAATACTCTTTAATCACAATATTTACATCTGTTTTAATACCACATTCAGAACTCACTGAAACGTAATTTCCCTTGCCGCACCATCAGCCCTTGATGTTTACGTAGCAATTTAGTTTGCTTCTAGTACTTTTGAGGATGATAATTCTTCCTGAAAAAGTTTACCCTCAAAATATTTCTTGGGAAGGGGCCAGGAATATCAAGGATAATTTTTAGGATTATCATTTTTGCACTTTTCAAGGAGAGTTCTGCCAGGAATTTGCCTTCTCGGGGAATCTTGGCCACCCCTCTTCTATCTGTGGGGGGGGGGGTAAACATTTAATCATAGCCACATGTGCTACGCTCAAAATATGTCCATAATAAGAGGGGAACTGTCATCTCTAGCAATAACATTAGAGACTCAGTACCAATTTTTTCTGGGATGAAGGGAGGCTTAAGATTAAAGAGCCCATCTTTAGTCATCTGAAGGAACTCCCACTAAAATTTAGAAAGTGTTTGGAAACAAATACAATTTTAGACGCTGCGTTGTCGTAGCCCCCCCCCCCCAAGCATATACGCTTATAAAGATCTCCTGAATATCCCCCCCCCTGAAGGGTTGGTGTGCAGCAATGAACTACACAATATAAATAAATAAATTATGCCTCAAATGAATCAACTTAGTCAAATATAATCCTAAGTAATTGTAAACAAGCTAAGAGAAACAAGAATAACAAGTTTCTTTGGACCGCATATAACCTACAAGGCGAATATGATACTGCATTTCATTATGACTTCTTGAACAGGGAGATCATTCATATTGTTTTTCGATTGTTCTAAATCAATTCGTTAATTCAGAATTATTCAGACGATGGCATATCGACTCTTTTGACCAAAATTTCTGTTTGACACCATAAAATGACTGCAATTGCCACTTTGCTGGGGCATCCTCTCTTTACTTGCTTAAAAAAGAACACAGTGTCCTTTCGAAGGACCCATTTTCTAAAATTATACGACCGCTATCTCTTGGTCCTTCTCGGGAAAAAATAGAGAAGTTTATAGTTATTTATATAGGGGTTTGTAACCTAACTTTCACGCTTCTTAAACTTGCTGAAATTGATTGCGGGATTCTCATCAAAATCGTTTTTCTTTTTACGAGTAGTTTCCCTCTTTTCCAAGAGAATGCATATTTTCTTTTGATAATAGGAAAATGCTAATAGGTAGCGTTGGCGCCATTGGTGATTTATCACCAAATTTGGTGATTTTTCACTCTCTCGGTTATTTTTTTGGTGATTTTCTTTTAATTTGGTATTTTTCTACAAAAACAGTCGGCATTTCATTCATGATTGGTTTTTCTGAGGTGAAACTATCGGTGACTTTCATGTTTTCTGTCTTTTTTGTTCCGTATTACAAAGGAATGGCATTATCACATTATTCTTATATGATTTGAATATATGAGAAGTCTGAATAATAAAAGGATAAGGAATATCAATCTAAGTAGAGTCACTAGGAGGTGCTTGCTTCTTGAAGAAAAGATTAGTAATCCTAAGAAAAGAGATAGATAAATTATTAAAACTGACTGTGTAATTAAAAAATAATGTTGGTCTTGCAAACCAGATTTAGAGAAATCTCTCAGTCTTCAAAAGAGTAATGAACATCTTTAACTTCCAAAGTTAATATTTTTGTTAAACTACCTTTTGATGTGCTAAGATTTGTCGTTGTTATCTCTATACTGATGCTCCTACTCAACCACCCGCTCGCCTTTATTATATCCCTCTTCGTCCAAAATCTTCTAGTTTGCATCTCCTTAAAAGATGTTTCTCTATGAATTTCTTTAATTCTTTTTTTAATTTTCTTAGGGGGAATCCTAATAATATTTATTTACGTCTCCTCCCTGAGTGCTAATGAAAAATTTACTGTTAGATTGACCTCTTTCCTCTGAACCCTACCCACAGCTATCATTTTTCTACTAATCCTGACTGAAAACTGAGATGCTGGCAAGCACTTCACTAGGGTACCAACGCCCCACCGACTACATAGTGATCAACTTTAGTATCGGAAATCTCGCTCTCCTCACCTATTCGTTCGTAGTAGTTTATTTATTTTTAGCTCTCTTGCTGGTTATCGATTATTTAAATATAAATAAAAAGCCCCTCCGATCCATGATTTAAACCCGTTGGGACTTGGGTACAAAAATGTTATCTTAACGTAAGACACAACCTACCCTGAAAATTGTTAATTCAGCTCTGGTAGACCTACCTGTCCCGGCCAATATCTCTATTTGATGAAAGTTTGGGTCCCTACTGGGACTCTGTCAAATCATTCAAATCGTCACTGGCCTTTTTCTAGCTATACATTACACTGCGAGAGTTGATCTAGCATTCTCTAGAGTAGCCCACATTTGTCGGGACGTTAATTATGGTTGGCTTCTTTGAACCATTCACGCCAATGGCGCCTCTTTTTTCTTTATTTGCATTTATTTTCATATTGGTCGAGGAATATATTATGGCTCGTTTCACTACTTTGAGACGTGAATAACAGGGCTCGCCCTGTTATTCCTAGTAATGGCCGCCGCCTTTTTAGGGTATGCCCTTCCATGGGGACAGATGTCCTTTTGAGGGGCTACTGTAATTACAAATCTGGTGTCGGCGGTCCCCTACATCGGTAATGATGTAGTTCAATGACTCTGAGGGGGATTTGCCGTAGACAACCCCACACTCACACCCTTCTTCACCTTTCATTTTTTGATTCCCTTTTTAGTTGCCGGCTTGACCATAATTCATCTTTATGACCATAATTATATATATATATATATATATATATATATATATATATATATATATATTATATATATATATATATATATATATATATATATATATATATATATATATATATATATATATATATATATATATATATATATATATATATATAAGAGCTATTATTAGATACAAAGAGCTTTTTAGAATTCCTACATAGGCCAATCAGTCAAGTCCACTGTATATAAATAATAGATTAAGTCATAATTTGTGTATAAATTAAGTCATACCTGTGAGATGGGACAGTTGCAAATCACATCGCCGGCTCAACAAGTTTCTTTCTGCTTTTGCAATTACGAATAATCCAATTTCGAACTATTTTTCAGTGACTGAGAAATACATACTAACCCGCTAATGAAAGAGTAAATGGGAGGAGCTGTTTGTACGCACCGAGAATGAAGCGCTGAAAATCATCGGCCTTAAGCTTACGGTTATATTATCTTTATACAGTGGACTTGATACACAGAAATATGTTTTGTGGACCTTTGGACGCCGGAAGTGGAGTGTCTTTTTACGAAAAAAGGAAAATAGGTGACTGCTTATCTGTCTCTTATCTTGACTTTGCTGAACAGATCAGGGCGAAATAAAATATTTGTAGATGAAAGAATACAAACATAGGTACAAAAATACTGAACTGTACCACATTGTACCATAATTATGTAAAATGTACCATATTTTGTGGAATTTTTCTAAGTTGTACCAGTAGAGGTGAAATGTACCAAAATGGTACAATTGTACCACGTTTGGCAAAACTAGAGAAGACTCAAAATTTTCCCGCCAGTCACCATTGAATTACGCCAGTGCGAGGGGAGTTAACCAATTATGGCACAAAGCATCATTGCTACGGTTATGCTGATTGATGAATATCAGGGTGTCAATCTTCAATCAATTCAGCATTTCAAAAATTATTTGTTCATTACTGTTTTCTTATAATTAATCAACAGATATTAATTCGTATTATTACTTTTTATCCAATGAAAATCTACAAACGGCTTATTGTTAATACTTTTGACCTTTTATTTTGCAAATTAATTTAAAAATTATATCTAGTTATTTGTTATTGTGAAAAATATTTATGTACTAATAATTTTGACAATAGCATTCAAACACCATCAAATAAGAGTAAATTTTCAATTTATTGCTATAAACTTTGAAGATTTAAGATGTTTCCGAATGCCTCTTTCGATAAGTTGCTAGAACAGCACCCAATTTTCCTCATCGTTGCCACATAGAACCGTGAAAATAATAATCAAACTAATTATTTAAATCTGGCAATACTTTTAACCGTAAAATTCCAGTATTAACATTAACAATCTGTTTTTTTCTCGAAACAACTATACCTTTAGAGGAATTTTGTACCTTCTTAGGTTTTTTTTTGGTGCCGTATATTTTAGCTTATTTTTTGCTGGTTTTCCCCTTTTGTTTCTTTTTGTTGCCGAATATAGAGGTCTTATTCATTAAAAATTGAATCGACGATTTTTTCCAATTTTTAAAGATTTGTCTCGAGTAAGTTTCAAATTAACCAATCACAAATCAGATTTTATTTCACTACCCTCACTACTTTAAAAGTATGGGGGGTTGAAAATTGTGTCATTATAAAGGATATTAGGGACTGTAATACTGATACTGTGCAAATGTTTTCCCCATTTCATTGCTTTGTCTTGCCATATGAGTTTGATGGTGAAACCGCTCTGTGATATATTCTGAAGGAACGAGTAAGCCTAGTATCATTCAATTTGCCAACCAAAACTATTTCCAAATATAATTGTTCCTACCCTGATAATTGCGCCTCATCACTCCGATGGGGCCAGATATAACCCTAAGAAGTATATTTATCAGTTGTTTTAACTGCTTGTAAGTATTGCATCTGTTCGTTCACGCGCATTGAAATTCTTAACCAGGGTTACAACCTGTAGCACGAAAGTGCTATTTCGACACTGTAGCGCGTGTTCAGGATTGCCACCTGTAGCACAAAAGCGCTATTTTAGCATTAATATAGTCAATTTTTTGACTGTACCACCGAGAATCGCTCTTAGCACGCAAATTAGGGCAATTGTAGCAGTTTAGAAACTGACCGTGGTGGCAACCCTGTCTAAAGCACCTTGCCATTCTAAAATAATGAGAAGTAAATGACTTAAAAATGTGAACGTAAATAGAAGGAAACATATAAAATCTGATTAATATAAAACTTGATGCATATGATTAACTGACATTTTATTGTTATAGCTATAATGTTATTTCTATGTACTTATTGTTATATTATTTGAAAAAAAACTACGTTTTCTAAAGAGTTTAAAGAGGCTGAGTCACAAGTTCGAACCTTAAAACGTACAGAGATTAGAAGGTACAGTTTAGGGGCTGCCGCCCCCCAAAACCCCCGCTTTCGCAGCCTTTCAATAAAAAAAAAATTTTAAACTGAAAGTAAGGAGCGACATTAAAACTTAAAATGAACAGAAATTATTCTGTATATGAAAGGGGCTGTGCCCTCCTCAACGCCTCGCTCTTTACGCTAAAGTTTTTATTGTTTAAAAAAAAGAGTTGTGAAAAAGTCAAACTTTAGCGTAAAGAGCGAGGCGTTGAGGAGGGCACAGCCCCTTTCATATATGGAATAATTTCTGTTCGTTTTAAGTTTTAATGTCGCTCCTTATTTTCAGTTTAAAATTTTTTTTTTTTATTTAAAGGCTGCGAAAGCGGCGAAAGTGGCTGCGAAAGCGAAAACTTTACCTTCTAATCCCTGTACGTTTTAAGGTTCGAACTTGTGACTCAGCCTCTTTAACTCTTTAGAAAACGTAGTTTTTTTCAAATAATTTCTGCACGTTTTTGTACAGTTTATTACTAATTATTGCTTGACTAACTGTTAGATGATTGTGTATTATTCTTTTCTTTCTCGACAGGGTGTTTTAAGGGTCGACCTTGTAACTCAGCCTCTTTAACTCTTTAGAAAACGTAATTTTTTTCAAATAATTTAATGAAGAAACTGAGTTTCTTTTTTAAACTTTAAAAACTCAGTATATAAAAAATTTCCTCTGACGGGGAATCGAAACCGGGTCTTCCGCCTGACAGTCAGGAGTATCGACCACTGTACTGAACAGACACAATTGTAATTGTATTTTTAGTATGTGGAATCTATTTTTGACGCAAGCATACCCCCACACAAAACTTGATATTTGGTTTTTGGAAAACAGGGGCTGTGGTCGGAGGGTCGAAACTTCCGGCCCACTTTTACCCATGAAGATAAAGTCGGAGGGGGGGGGGGTGAAATTTTTTGCACGTTTCTTAGTTTGAGCTTGGGCTACAAAATGCGATTACCGCTGTCTCTCTGAGACCGCTAGGACCGGAAAATCGCTTAACATTGTGGTGGGTCGCCTCTTTATAGAGGTACAAGTGTGCCTCCTTGATTATTTTTTTTAATTAGTCAACATATCTATGGATTTAATATGTGTTATATGGGCGTTATTTTGATGTTGTAGATGCTACATTTGTTGTTTATTCAAATAATGAAACTGTAGCATCATATATCACATACCGGAAAAAGCCCTCGACTTTTTCTTAGCTGGATATAGTAATGTACGACCCCAAGGTGAGTTACTCAAATATGACATCATACACTCTGTATATCAGTTGTCGATTTTGTTCTTTGTGAATGAACTCTCTTTCCTTCTGTCACTTCTTCATCTTCCTTTTTTGCTTTCTTTTGTTGTTTTTTTTTCTCCTTTTTTGCTCTTTCTTTTGTTTTCTTATTCCTTTTTGTTTTTGTCAGTAGTTGTTTTTGAATTTTATGGCTTAATTGATTAATAGTTTAACATGTATAAATTTTGGTCTCATGATTCACCTACTTTACAGGCAATAGTGCCTATGTGGGATATCCGATTGTGTTATTGAGTTTTTTTTTGGGGTGAAAATAATAAATGTATAAATCTATCAGTCTATCCATCTATGTGAGTTGAAACTTCTGGGACTTAATGAGAGGGATGTTCAACTGACCAAAAGACAATATTTTAATGCTAGTGCTAGTACTAGTGTTATTACTATTAATGCTACAACTTCATTAGATCACCCATAACCCATTTTCACATATCAGGGGATAACCCAAGGGTACCATTTCAAGAAAATACAGGGAGGAAGCAAGGATTTTCTTTAATAAAGATGTGAAAAAGCATTTTCACAATTTTTGGGATAATTGTCGCTCGAGAAAAAACAAACCACCAACTTAAAGGTTTCTTTTTTAACATATAGGAGGGCATAGAAAAAACATAACAGTTCTCTTCAATAATCTAGCGATTTATCTGCCGATTTAGTGGATTTTTTGTAGAATCTAGTGATTTTTTTTGCCGGGACACAACCCTGTTATACACCGCTTTATTAACACAACGTGTGAGCAGGGTTGCCACCAAGGTTATGTTCGTACCATTTTTGGTACGTTTTTGAATTTATGTTACAGTAATTTTATGCTTTTGAATAATGGATAAAATGTACATTTTCTGAGTATTTATTTTTTTTTTTCTCGTGAAATAATTCTACTTTTTCAGTTAAATTACAGTGATATGAGTAATGACATTCTTTCACATCGCGGACATTTTATCACAAAATTACTGAGTTATTCGTATGAGAAAATACCAATTTCGCTTAGTCGTTTAGTAAGTTAGGATAATATGCTCTTTCATGAAATTATCATTTGCAATGATGTGAGAATACTGAGAAAGCAAACAGACTTTACACTCTCTTGTCAATAGTGACCAACTTCCAAAAGATCAACTTGAGCCTTGTTCAGTCAACAGCACAGTATAAGTACTGTTATAGTATAAGCACTATAACATAGTATAAATATATACGAATATTCGTATATATTTATGCTGTGGTCAACAGTCATACTGAAATTATATGGAGCAGGAGCAAGCTAAAGTCAGGAAGAAAAATTTATAATAAAACAAATAGCTAAATAATAATAGAAGCTATATTCTTTATAATTTATTTATATAATTATAAGATAATATATGTATTGTTCTTTGGGTAACAAAACCACCCTCTTCCGATTGGTTGGACATAATATCAGCTTATAAACACAACTTGCTCTTTTTATATGGGATTGTGAACAGGTGATATCGACAATATATTTGGAACTGTTAAAATGAATTATCGGTTGTAACCGAGGCTATGCCCAAACATTGAGGAGGGGGTTACAGTGATAAGAAGCTAAAGTGGTGACAGTGGTGAAATATGGCTCTGAAGTCTGGGCACTCCGAAAAGCGGATGAAGATTTGCTAGATGTTTTCCAGATAAATTGCTTACTGATTGTTCTGGGTACCTGGCTGAATGACCGTAATTTCAAACAGCGGGCTGTACGAAAAGTGTGGTTTAATACCGCTTTCTAGGGCTATAATGAAAGAAAGGTTGAGGTGGCTAGGGCACATGGGTGAGGATGAAGGATGAAAGATTGCCGAAGATTGTCCTTTTCGGCCAACTGTCTAGGGCTAAACGGAAAGCAGGTCATCCTCGTCTGGGGTGGGACGATGTCATAAAGAAAGATTTAAAGGGAATGAGAACTTCCTGGGAGGGGGTAAAAAGGGAGGCTTTGAATATATTGGGATGGAGGTAGAGCGCGCGTAGCTGTGTTGACCTCAGGTGGCTTGGTGCTGCGGTAAGTTTTTAGTAGTAGCAGTTGTAGTAGTAGTAGTAGTAGTAGTAGTAGTATTGAGGAGGGGATAGGTTAGTTAAGCCGGAATTTTCAATTTTATGCTAGGCCTTTTCCAAGTATCATGACCACTTTTTTGACATTATAACCCCCCCTCCCCCTCTGAGGTTCCTCATATCGATCTTGAGAGGTTAAACAGAGTGGAGACGTCTTCTTTTTATAATATGTGAGGCAGGTTTAGATTTTAATCTGTGTGTAGTACAATTTTGGAAATGTGTTGCCAATTTAAAAGATGGAGCTAACAATCCTTCCGCCGGAAGGGGGGGGGGCATGGTCCCCCCTGGAAATTTGGGACTATAAAGTTGTTATAAGGAAACCCTAGGAAAAAGAGCAGAACAGGGAAAAACCATGGAAAAATGTGTGTCGCCCCATTGTTGGTTATCTGTCAATAGATTTTGACCCTTAATAAGGAAAATATTAGTTCTAATTTGTGACTGAGTAACCCCTCTCTACTTTTGCAGAAACATTTTTGCTATATGATTTGGTTCGATCAATAAAACAAAAAAATCAAATTCTTCATAATAACGAATGGTAAGTAAATAAAGATCCTTGTCAATAACGAAAGTATAAGTGCCTGTAAAAATGTGGGACAGCCATCATAATATATATATATATATATATATATATATATATATATATATATATATATATATATATATATATATATATATATATATATATATATATATATATATATATATATATATATATATATATATATATATATATATATATATATATATATATATATATATGTATACGTAAACGAGCAATAATTGTATATTTATTTATTTATGCATGTGTGTGTTTCTTATCAAAAAAACGGCTCCACATTTTTGCGGGAAAATTGCCATCCTGGTATATTCTGGCCTAAAAAATTCATTTAAAGCCTTAATTTAGGAAGAAAAACCCATTTATGTGAGTGACGTTATTTTTATATACATCAATATTGCAATGACGTTTTCACACTTGTCACACTTATGTGGGAAAATTGAAGATTTTTGTGTATGGAGTAGTACACTAAATTGCTTAAAGAGCAAAAAACTGGTAATTGCCAAAATATTTGTATATATTTTGACAAGGGATTACGACAATTCTAAAACCTTAAAAAAGAAAACCAAAAGTTTGATGAAATATATCATTCCCCCCCCCCTCCCTCCACCACATCAGAATCGCTAAAGTTAGTGTGTAAACTGCAAAAATATTTCTGTTGTCCGAGCAATAATTTTGATGTTTTAATTGAAACTAGTATAATACCTGACAATTTTGAAATTAGTTCGTTTTTTTGTTTGATAAAAACAACTCAATACGTGAATAAGGCCTATAGGTTTGAACGTAACCAACTATATAATGCCTTTAGGAAGACCCAAAAAACGAAAATTTGCATTTACTACAAATGATGATTTTTTGGAATCATCTAAACTATCAAAAGTGAAGAAACCGAGAGAGAACAGCCAGAAGAAATTAAATTCACAATGAGTGAAAATCAACCTGGACCGTCAAATGAGACAAGACCAATACGGGCAGCTAAAGTGAAGGGCATTGCTAAATTGTCTGAAGTAATCAAAATCCAAAATCAAGAAGAAAGACAAATGTGGTTTAGAAGACAAGCGACATCGAGAATCTGAGCGAGTCAAAAAATAAAAATGAAGAGCAAAGACACAAACGGTTAGAAAAAATTCAACCAAAAGTTTGAAGCTTGGTAAAAATCGTTGTTAGAAATCAGACTTACTGTGATAATCAAATCCTTTTGAATAGACCTCAGTAAGAAAAGACACTAAATTGCGTAAAGAGCCAAAAAATGATAATTGCAAAAATATTTGTATATATTTTAACAAGGGATTAAAACCATTCCAAAATCTTACATTTGAACAAGGGATTACAACAATTTAAAAATCCTTAAAAAGAAAACCAAAAATTTGGAGCTTAGTAAACAATCGGTGCTAGAAATCGGACTTGCTTCAATAATCAAAATATTTTTGAAAAGACACAGTATTTCCCAATTTTTCGGGAAAATTTGTATCCTGAGATATTCTGCCCCCCCCCCCCAAAAAAAAAAACAACAAGTTGATTACATCAGTTTTGCAATAACGTTGTCACATCTGTCACACTTATAAGGAAAAATTGAAGATTTTCATGCATGGAGAAGCTTACGTTAAATTGCCTGTCGAATCCGAAAGGTGTGAAATTAGGTGCCGTATTAATTGAAGCCGCGAGACGTTTAACGCCGTTTTTTCAGGTGCAAACGACTGTTCAGACGGGAAAAAAGAAAGGTTTGTTTGCATCGAATTGTGACAGGCGACAAAAATGGGTCTTTTATGACAGTCAAAAACATCAGTTAGCGCACAGATACCCTGGCCACACCTCTTCCAACGCTGTCATTCATGATGTCATCGACATCATAATCAATATCATCAGTAGCTCGGCGTAGTGCATTATGAACAAATGATTACAAATGAAATGATCACGGGGGATGTTTACCGACAACAATTGACGTGTTTAAGCCCATCAGCAGAAGTTTTATCAAGATGATGAAGAAAGAGTAAGTAGAGGACTTCCAAAGAAAGAATCAAAAAGTTAATGGGCTAATTGAGGGGTTGACTACTCTAAGTTGAAATTCACAAGTTCTTGTGTTTCAGTTTTTTCTGAAAATTAAACGGGACTCAACAGAATATAATATTTTAAGCTTAAGGCTAGTATATAAAATCGTAAAAAAAAAACAAATATGTTAATTTCGGAATTACGAGTAAAGTTGTCCGGTTTAAGTTTAAAAAGCTTAGTCATAGAAATTACATTACTAAAACATTACTAAAATAATAATTTGGGGCGGAAGAGGGGGATTTTGCCAGAATTCCCGTATCAAATTCTTCTCATGTCTTGCTTTCGCTTTGCCGACACAATTTCGCGCGTGGAGATTTTAATGGTAAATGTCCGGCGCAAAATTTTCACCAGGATTGAATTATCAAGAGGATATGTCCATGGGTGGAATTGATTTTCCGTGGAGGTAGATCCAGATTTCCTAGCATTGTTTAAAAACGATCAGAAATTAAATAAAAAAAACAAGTTTTTCAACTTAAAGTAAGGAGCAACATTAAATATTAAAACGAACAGAAATGATTACGTATATCAGGGTAATTGCCCCCTCCCCAATCCCTCGTTCTTTACGCTAAAGTTTGAATTTTGTCCCAATTCTTTAAGAACGACTCCTGAAACACAAGGTTTGTTTAGTTAGAATAATAAAAGCTTTTCAAATGTACTTAAAAACTTTAGCGTGAAGAGCGAGGTGTCGAGGAGGAGGAAACCTCCCTCATATACGTAATAATTTCTGTTTGCGTTAAGTTTTAATGTTATTCCTTACTTTCGGTTGAAAAAATTTGTTTTTTTCTATTTATTTAATCCTTAAAAGCATCTAGACCAGTATAAAATATAAAATACAAAGATATAAGGCCGAATTTTAAGAAATTAATAATTAATTATTTTTCAGATTTAATAATAAACTGAAAGCACTGTCACAATTTCTTTTGTTTCCTATATTGTTTTTAAGAATTGTCCGAAGTAGCCATCTCATCTTCTCCAGTAATCATAGGGTTTGTTATTTGATTAATCTAGATGTCCTTCTTTATTATTTCCCACCATTTAGATTCATTGTTGCATATATCCCAAACATTTGTTAAATCATCGATAAAAGAAAGACTGAATTTGTGTCGTAACAAAAGAAAGAAAAAAGAGAGAGAGAAAAAAAAAAACGAGCCGAAATTAATAATATGAGCCCCAGTAGAATGAGTCCTTCGTCTGGTCTCACTCCTCTTTGTGAATGTCTGCCAAATTAGACTAGATCAATCTTCTAGGGTAATTCGATTCCAGATAAAAACATTTCTTCCACTTATCCTTTCCATTGCTACTATTAAAGGTACAACTGCTATCCATGTTTTACTAGGTTGAACCACATTTTGCCACTGCAAAAAGTTTTACTATTGCTTTACTGAAAGCATGCTAGAGAAATATTAAACATTCGTTTTTGAAATAAACGGGAAAGAATTCAGCGTTAACTCAAAAGTGGAGAGTTTAGAAGGCGAGAGTTTAGAAGGGTGGTCCTACTCATTTACAGGTTAATTTCTCTTCGAATCGTGCTTTTTGATAAAAATATTAAAAAAATTATATATATATATATATATATATATATATATATATATATATATATATATATAATGGTATATTGTATCTAATGGTATCTAATGTATCTAGATACCATTAAAAATGTATCTAATGGTATGTAATGGTATGTATCTAATGGTATCAAAATTCCGTTTTTAGAGTTTCCGTTACTATTGAGCCGGGTCACTCCTTACTTACAGTTCGTTACCACGAACTGTTTGATTAATTTGAAAAGTTCTTCATCATATTTGGAAAAGTACTGGTCAGCCAGGCCAAGCTGGATTGACAGGAAGGGAATCAGAAGTAAAGATTTCTTGGCTACATGGTGGATGGGGTAGGATTCCTATTTAAGTGTTTCTAAGATGTTTTAATGGGTGCTGTGACATCCGGCCGAGGATTGCCATGTTGCAGAGAAACTTTGTCGTGTCTATCGGTGTGTTGTGGGTGTTTTTCAAGCGATGATGGGCTCAAACACGTCAATTGTTGTCGGTAAACATCCCCGTGATCATTTCATTTGTAATCATTTGTTCATAATGCACTACGCCGAGCTACTGATGATATTGATTATGATGTCGATGACATCATGAATGACAGCGTAGTGTCTTTTCATACTGAGGTCTATTCAAAAGGATTTGATTATCACAGTAAGTCTGATTTCTAACAACGATTTTTACCAAGCTTCAAACTTTTGGTTGAATTTTTTCTAACCGTTTGTGTCTTTGCTCTTCATTTTTATTTTGACTCGCTCAGATTCTCGATGTCGCTTGTCTTCTAAGCTAACCACATTTGTCTTTCTTCTTGATTTTGGATTTTGATTACTTCAGACAATTTAGCAATGCCCTTCACTTTTAGCTGCCCGTATTGGTCTTGTCTCATTTGACGGTCCAGGTTGATTTTCACTCATTGTGAATTAATTTCTTCTGGCTGTTCTCTCGGTTTCTTCACGTTTCACGTTGATAGTTCAGATGATTCCAAAAAATAATCATTTGCATTAAATGCAAAATTTTCGTTTTTTGGGTCTTCCTAAAGGTATTATATAGTTGGTTACGTTCAAACCTATAGGCCTTATTCATGTATTGAGTTGTTTTATCAAACAAAAAACAAACTAATTTCAAAATTGTCAGGTATTTCCATTTAAATTAATTGTTTCAATTAAAACATCATAATTATTGCTCGGACACTAGAAATATTTTTGCAGTTTACATACTAACTTAAGCGATTCTGAACAGAACTTCAAAAAATTTAAACTTTTTTTTCATGTCTTAAATACTTTCCATTTGTAATGTTGGATGTGTCACAGATATAAAAACAATACATTCACTCTTGTGGTGGAGGGGGGGGGAATAATATATTTCATCAAACTTTTGTTTTCTTTTTTAAGGTTTTTGAATTGTTGTAATCCCTCGTCAAAATATATACAAATATTTTTTCACTTACCAGTTTCTTGCTCGTTAAACAATTCGATATAAACTTCTCCATAAATGAGAATCTTCAATTTTTTAGATAAGTATGACAAGTGTGACAACGCCATTGCAATACTGATGTATATAAAAATTACTTCAAAATTGTCAAGTATTTTACTATTTTGAATTAAAACACTAAAATTATTGCTCAGACACCATAAATATTTTTGCAGTTTACATAATAGCTATAGCGATTCTGAACTGAACTTAAAAAAAATTTCAAATTCTTTTTTCATGTCTTAAATACTTTCCATTGATAATGCTTTAAATGTCATAGATATAAGAACGATGCATTCACTCATGTGGCGGGGGGAGGAATATAAAAATATTTTTGCAATTATCCGTTTTTTGCTCTTTCTGTAATTTAATGTCTTTTCATGCAGCAGTCAATTCGAAGATATTTGATTATTACAGCAAGTCCGATTTCTAACAACAATTTCTACAAAGCTTCAAATTTTTGGTTTTCTTTTTTAAGGTTTTGGAATTGTTGTAATCTCTTGTTAAAATATATACAAATATTTTTGCAATTACCAGTTTTTTGTTATTTAGGAAATTTAATGTCTTTTCATACTCCAGTCTATAACAAAAATATTTGATTATTACAGCAAGTCCAATTTCTAACAACGATTTCCACTAAGCTTCAAACTTTTGTGTACTTTTCCTTTTTAAGGTTTTAGAATTGTCGTAATCCCTTTTCAAAATATATACAAATATTTTTTGCTCTTTAAGCAATTTAGTGTACTTCTCCATACATAAAAATCTTCAACTTTCCCACATAAATGTGACAAGTGTGAAAAGGTCATTACAATATTGATGTATATAAAAATAATGATGTATGATATATATATATATATATATATATATATATATATATATATATATATATATATATATATATATATATATATATATATATATATATATATATATATATATATATGTCTGTATGTATGTATATATATATATATATATATATATATATATATATATATATATATATATATATATATATATATATATATATATATATATATATATATATATATATATATATATATATATATATATATATATATATATATGTATATATGTATATATGTCTGTATGTATATATATATATATATATATATATATATATATATATATATATATATATATATATATATGTCTGTATGTATGTACATATATATATATATATATATATATATATATATATATATATATATATATATATATATATATATATATATATATATATATATATATATATATATATATATATATGTCTGTATGTATGTACATATATATATATATATATATATATATATATATATATATATATATATATATATATATATATATATATATATATATATATATATATATATATATATATATATATATATATATATATATATATATATATATATATATATATATATATATATATATATATATATATATATATATATTGGTCTGACTGCTCTGATTGGTCTTGTGCCAGAATTTCTTTTTCAATTGGAATTTCTAATTTCTAATTTGAGCAATAGAAATTATTGCTCATTTGAAGTTCGAATTCTCATATGAGTTACTTTCAGTTTAATTTGTGTTAATTTCAGTATCTGCTTTTCTTGGAAAGTTCTGTTTTATTATTCGATTAAATTTTAATAAAGCTTGCAAAAAACACTAATTTAAAGCAACAACTTTTTTTCAGATTAGTGTCAAGTCGATGGAGACTCTAAAAAGGCTATTATACTATTTGCAGTAGTGGCATATAGACCCTTTAGTTTCACCGCTGTGCATCTTCATTATCTTTTCTGCCCTCACTAACTTTTCGTCTGGTAACCAGAGAGTTTCAAGGTAAGCTAAATTGTTACTTATAAACAAAGCATTACTATATTTTTATTTGTTTACAATAAAAGCATTATATATGTAATTGTCCAAAATTAGGCAAACTTCAAAGTCTTACCTTAAATTACCTTAAATTGCAGCTAGGAGCAATCTAAGGATTTCCCTTTTCAAATATATTAAATCGTCTTTTAGCCTTATCAAATATATTTTCCTACGCGCTTTATCAAAAAATACTGTTGATTTCGAACAGCATTGTCAATAAAAATGAATTATTATTTTTTGGTTTCTTGGTCTTAGACCAAGGCACTTCGTATCGAAGGAGTTGTCATAGAAACTTCGAAAAGGGCTCATTCGATTGTAAATTGGAGTGGCTTGTGCCTTTTTTAACAGTCAAAAGTGACTGGAAGGGTACTAACACCCCTTTCAGGCCCACCATTTCCCCAAACACATCCAATCAAAATTTTGAGACAGCTATTTTGTTCAGCGTAGTTGATTTTCACATGGAAATTATGTTTTTGAAGAAGACACTCCCCCACACCCCTCAGGGCAAGAGTTGTAAGTTTTGCCCTAGGGGCATATAAGGTTTTTTATAGAAAGCGTTGTCGTAAATAAAAACTTCAAAAAAGGCTCGTTTGATTAGAAATTCAAAGGGCTAGTGCCCTTTTTAATAGTCAAAAGTAATTTGAGGGCAACTAACCCCCTTGTCACGCCCACCTTTCCACCACACACATCCAATCAAAATTTTGAGATAGGCATTTTGTTCAACGTAGTTGAAAGTTCTGGAAATTAGGTCTTTGACGATGACAACCCCCCCCCCCCCACAGCCCTCAGGGCAAGGGTTGGTAGTTTTTCCGTGGGGGCATATAAGGTTTTTTTTATGGAAAGTGTTGTCGTAGAAACTTCAAAAAGGGCTTATTTGACTGGAAATTGAAAAGGATAGTGCCCTTTTTAATAGTCGAAAGTGATTGGAAGGCAACTAACACCCCTTCCACGCCCACCATTTATCCAAACACATCCAATCAAAATTTTGAGGAAAGCCATTTTGTTCAAAGTAGTTGAAAGGTCCAGAAATTATATCTAAAAGGATGATACTCCCCCCCCCCCCACAGCCCCCAAGGTAAAGGTTGTAAGTTATGCCCTGGGAGCATATAAGGTTTTTATTGAAAGTTTTGTTGTAAAAAACTTGAAAGAGGGCTCATTCGATTGGAAATTCGAAGAGCGAGTGCCCATTTTAATAGTTGTAAGTGCTTTGGGGGGGGGGGGGAAACCCTCTCACTCCCACTTTTTCCCCAAATACATCCAATCAAAATTATTAGATAGCCATTTTGTTCAACGTAGTTGAAAGTTCTGGAAATTATGAGGATGACAATCCCCCCTCCGCCACAACCCTCAGGGCAAGGGTTGTAAGTTATGCCCTGGGGGCATATAAAGTTTTTTTTTATAGAAAGTGTTGTCGTAGAAACTTCAAAAAGGGCTCATTTGATTGGAAATTGAAATGGATAGTGCCCTTTTTAATAGTCGAAAGTGATTGGAAGGCAACTAACACCCCTTCCACGCCCACCATTTATCCAAACACATCCAATCAAAATTTTGAGAAAGCCATTTTGTTCAAAGTAGCTGAAAGGTCCAGAAATTATATCTAAGAGGATGACACTCCCCCCACAGCCCCCAAGGTTAGGGTTGTAAGTTATGCCCTGGGAGCATATAAGGTTTTTATTGAAAGTTTTGTCGTAAAAACTTGAAAAAGGGCTCATTCGATTGGAAATTCAAAGGGATTGGAAATTTTGTTCAAAGTAGTTGAAAGGTCCAGAAATTATATCTAAGAGGATGACACTCCCCCCACAACCCCAAGGTTAGGGTTGTAAGTTATGCCCTGGGAGCATATAAGGGTTTTATTGAAAGTTTTGTCGTAAAAACTTGAAAAAGGGCTCATTCGATTGGAAATTCAAAGAGCTAGTGGCCATTTTAATAGTTGTGAGTGCTTTGGGGGCAGAAAAAACCCTCTCACTCCCAGCTTTTCTCCAAACACATCCAATCAAAATTATTAAATAGCCATTTTGTTCAACGTAGTTAAGAGTTTCGAAATTAGGTCTTTGAGGATGATAACCCCCTCAGAGCCCTCGGGGTAAGGGTTGTATGTTATTTCCTAGGGGCATATAAGGTTTTTGTAGATAGTGATGTTGTAGAAACTCCAAAAAGGGCTCATTCGATTGGAAATTAGAAGAGCTTGAGCCCTTTTTTATAGTCAAAAGTGATTGGATGGCAACTAACCCCCCTCTCACGCCCACCTTTTCCCCAAACACATCCAATCAAAATTTTGAGATAGTAATTTTATTCAACGTAGTTGAAAGTTCTGGAAATGAGGTCTTTGAGGATGGCAGCCCCCTCACAGCCCTCTGGGCAAGGGTTGTAATTTATGCCCTGGGGGTATATAAGATGTTTATAGAAAGCGT
Organism: Artemia sinica; assembly: GCA_027921565.1. Classification (NCBI taxonomy): domain Eukaryota; kingdom Metazoa; phylum Arthropoda; class Branchiopoda; order Anostraca; family Artemiidae; genus Artemia; species Artemia sinica. The sequence continues at coordinate 43,015 of JAPEVW010000489.1, read as the reverse complement.
TGTCGTAGAAACTCAAAAAGGGCTCACTCAATTGGAAATTGAAAAGGATAGTGCCCTTTTAAATAATGGAAAGTGATAGGAAGGCTTGACATTTTTATAGTAAAGATCGATGTGGGTACAATGTATTATTTTTTTTTGTTTTTATTTTTTTTTTCTTTAGACCAGGGCACTTTGTATCGAAGGAGTTGTTTCAGGAACTTCAAAAAGGACTCGTTCGATTGAAAATAGAAAGGGGTAATGCCCTTTTTAACAGTCGAACTTGATTAGAGGGTAACTAGTCCCCCTCCCACACCCACCCTCCCATTTGCCTATTATGTTTAAAAACTAAATGTTGTCTTAAGATTAAATCAAAATGCACTGTGTTAATGCTGATTCCCAATAAGGCATCTCAGCAGTATCCCAAGAACGACTGAGGGTATTATGTTCAAACTTTCGGGGCTACTTCTGCTCTTAAAAGTTAACCAAATCAAAATAGTGTAAGTATATCCATGCTATCAAAGAAAGTAAACATATTTTTTTGCCAATGGTATCAAGTTTTCTATTTCAGGTCAACTAGAGGAGGTATGTTATTTACAAACACTGCTATTTTTGTCCAGATTTTTAAAAATTGCCGAAAATTTTTCTCCAGCATACAAATAGCAGGGCAAACCATAAAGTCTTAAAAAACGAAAAGATTTAAACAATTATTTTCTTTTTCCCTGAAAAGACTATGTCAATATAAAAACGAACGGAAATTAATTAAAAAAAACCTTTTTCCACAAAATAAGTTTTTCAAAGAAAAGTAAAGAACTCCATTAAACCAAAAATTAGCAAAAATAAATTCAAATAATCTACCAAGCATGAAACTACCACAAATCAGCATCGATAAATAAATGAAACTCAAAACGAACAGAAATTACAATAAATAACTTAGTCAAACTCAAAACGAGCAGAAATTAACATGAGTAGGGCTCAAAACCCCTATGCCTTCCCAAGGCCAGAACATATTTGCACTTTACGGAAAATAATACAAATGAATGTAAATTGTCAGTTTAATAGGCTATACAAGAAAAAAATATACAAGAAATCAGAATGTTAATATTATATGATTTATTCAAGTTATAAAAGTGAAAACATTTACATTTTTTCAGTGTAGTATCTATTACTAGGTTTCAGCCATACATTAAAGTGATTAGTGCTAGGTACGAGTGTGACATTTCTGCAGGTAAGGTAGGAAATGAGGTTAGTAGCTGGTTTCATATTAAATCAGGAATTAAATAGGGTCGTGTCCTACCCCATTCGTGTGGATAGTTTTGTTGGACTTTGTCCTAAGGAGCACTGCAAAGGCAATGGGAGAGCACGGAATCCAATGGGGAATGTTACTCTCATAATACAATTTTTCAAAATATACCTCAAATATAGCTTAGAATAATATAAAACGTATTCACTGTAAATAAATTTGCAGAAACGGAAAGTTGCAACACATACAATATGGCCAAATGGATGTTTCTGCATTAGTATTCTGCATTATTTTTCCTATTTTTAAACATGGTGTAGTATGCCAAATACTTTGATCAGTACTCTCCGCAATCAGTAAAAGTTGATTTTTCATACATGAAAATAAAAATTGGATTCGTGTCTGGTACACACAAGGACATCCATGTCAGGAAAGGTTATTATAGATTAGAGCAATGCACGTTCTTTGTTAAGGTATTAGAAATTTGTTTACCTTTCATTTAATAAAAAGATTTGGGAGAACAAAGTCCAAATAAAAGTGAGGGAGTTTTAATCGGCTGTTGTCATCTGGAAGGACGGACTATGTAATTCGACTAACGAGTGTACGTTCTTTATATTTTAATTGACTGATTATAAAAAAGCGACTGAAAGCTTTATAGTAACAACTTGGTTCGATTAGACAACGGTCAACTTAATTAATGAGGGGCTTGCAGCTTTTCCTAGTTTGTGTACCTATTAATCATCCCTGATATACATTTAGACTAAAGCAAATAATTTATCTACATTTACTCTGTTTCTGAGGCATTGAATAAATTTTTTTTCATCTCCATGGGGCTACGCAACAATTGTAAATAAGAATGCATGATACGTAATGACGTTGCTTCATAATTATTTTAAGGAAGATTAGCTGTAGTTATATGGTTAAATGCATAATATGGTTATATAATATATGGTTAAATAATATGGTTAACTAATAAAAAAACATAATATGGTTCTGAAAGGTCAGGAATAGAGACAAGGTTCTAATTGAACTTTATTTTGTTCTTCCTATAAAAGCAATATGCGCAAAATAAGGGCACACGAATTATGATATTTGAATATTATAATATACAAAATACTCTTTAATCACAATATTTAGTCACAAAATACTCTTTAATCACAATATTTACATCTGTTTTAATACCACATTCAGAACTCACTGAAACGTAATTTCCCTTGCCGCACCATCAGCCCTTGATGTTTACGTAGCAATTTAGTTTGCTTCTAATACTTTTGAGGATGATAATTCTTCCTGAAAAAGTTTACCCTCAAAATATTTCTTGGGAAGGGGCCAGGAATATCAAGGATAATTTTTAGGATTATCATTTTTGCACTTTTCAAGGAGAGTTCTGCCAGGAATTTGCCTTCTCGGGGAATCTTTGGCCACCCCTCTTCTATCTGTGGGGGGGGGGGGGTAAACATTTAATCATAGCCACATGTGCTACGCTCAAAATATGTCCATAATAAGAGGGGAACTGTCATCTCTAGCAATAACATTAGAGACTCAGTACCAATTTTTTCTGGGATGAAGGGAGGCTTTAAGATTAAAGAGCCCATCTTTAGTCATCTGAAGGAACTCCCACTAAAATTTAGAAAGTGTTTGGAAACAAATACGATTTTAGACGCTGCGTTGTCGTAGCCCCCCCCCCAAGCAAATACGCTTATAAAGATCTCCTGAATATCCCCCCCCCCCCCCTGAAGGGTTGGTGTGCCGCAATGAACTACACAATATAAATAAATAAATTATGCCTCAAATGAATCAACTTAGTCAAATATAATCCTAAGTAATTGTAAAAACAAGCTAAGAGAAACAAGAATAACAAGTTTCTTTGGACCGCATATAACCTACAAGGCGAATATGATACTGCATTTCATTATGACTTCTTGAACAGGGAGATCATTCATATTGTTTTTCGATTGTTCTAAATCAATTCGTTAATTCAGAATTATTCAGACGAAGTTATATCGACTCTTTTGACCAAAATTTCTGTTTGACACCATAAAATGACTGCAATTGCCACTTTGCTGGGGCATCCTCTCTTTACTTGCTTAAAAAAGAACACAGTGTCCTTTCGAAGAACCCATTTTCTAAAATTATACGACCGCTATCTCTTGGTCCTTCTCGGGAAAAAATAGAGAAGTTTATAGTTATTTATATAGGGGTTTGTAACCTAACTTTCACGCTTCTTAAACTTGCTGAAATTGATTGCGGGATTCTCATCAAAATCGTTTTTCTTTTTACGAGTAGTTTCCCTCTTTTCCAAAAGAATGCATATTTTCTTTTGATAATAGGAAAATGCTAATAGGTAGCGTTGGCGCCATTGGTGATTTATCACCAAATTTGGTGATTTTTCACTCTCTCGGTTATTTTTTTGGTGATTTTCTTTTAATTTGGTATTTTTCTACAAAAACAGTCGACATTTCATTCATGATTGGTTTTTCTGAGGTGAAACTATCGGTGACTTTCATGTTTTCTGTCTTTTTTGTTCCGTATTACAAAGGAATGGCATTATCACATTATTCTTATATGATTTGAATATATGAGAAGTCTGAATAATAAAAGGATAAGGAATATCAATCTAAGTAGAGTCACTAGGAGATGCTTGCTTCTTGAAGAAAAGATTAGTAATCCTAAGAAAAGAGATAGATAAATTATTAAAATTGACTGTGTAATTAAAAAATAATGTTGGTCTTGCAAACCAGATTTAGAGGAATCTCTCAGTCTTCAAAAGAGTAATGAACATCTTTAACTTCCAAAGTTAATATTTTTGTTAAAACTACCTTTTGATGTGCTAAGATTTGTCGTTGTTATCTCTATACTGATGCTCCTACTCACCACCCGCTCGCCTTTATTATATCCCTCTTCGTCCAAAATCTTCTAGTTTGCATCTCCTTAAAAGATGTTTCTCTATGAATTTCTTTAATTTTTTTTTAATTTTCTTAGGGGGAATCCTAGTAATATTTATTTACGTCTCCTCCCTGAGTGCTAATGAAAATTTACTGTTAGATTGACCTCTTTCCTCTGAACCCTACCACAGCTATCATTTTTCTACTAATCCTGACTGAAACTGAGATGCTGGCAAGCACTTCACTAGGGTACCAACGCCCCACAGACTACATAGTGATCAACTTTAGTATCGGAAATCTCGCTCTCCTCACCTATTCGTTCGTAGTAGTTTATTTATTTTTAGCTCTCTTGCTGGTTATCGATTATTTAAATATAAATAAAAAGCCCCTCCGATCCATGATTTAAACCCGTTGGGACTTGGGTACAAAAATGTTATCTTAACGTAAGACACAACCTACCCTGAAAATTGTTAATTCTGCTCTGGTAGACCTACCTGTCCCGGCCAATATCTCTATTTGATGAAAGTTTGGGTCCCTACTGGGACTCTGTCAAATCATTCAAATCGTCACTGCCTTTTTCTAGCTATACATTACACTGCGAGAGTTGATCTAGCATTCTCTAGAGTAGCCCACATTTGTCGGGACGTTAATTATGGTTGGCTTCTTTGAACCATTCACGCCAATGGCGCCTCTTTTTTCTTTATTTGCATTTATTTTCATATTGGTCGAGGAATATATTATGGCTCGTTTCACTACTTTGAGACGTGAATAACAGGGATCGCCCTGTTATTCCTAGTAATGACCGCCGCCTTTTTTAGGGTATGCCCTTCCATGGGGACAGATGTCCTTTTGAGGGGCTACTGTAATTACAAATCTGGTGTCGGCGGTCCCCTATATCGGAAATGATGTAGTTCAATGACTCTGAGGGGGATTTGCCGTAGACAACCCCACTCTCACACCCTTCTTCACCTTTCATTTTTTGATTCCCTTTTTAGTTGCCGGCTTGACCATAATTCATCTTTATGACCATAATTATATATATATATATATATATATATATATATATATATATATATATATATATATATATATATATATATATATATATATATATATATATATATATATATATATATATATATATATATATATATATATATATATATATATATATATATATATATATATATATATATATAAGAGCTATTATTAGATACAAAGAGCTTTTTAGAATTCCTACATAGGCCAATCAGTCAAGTCCACTGTATATAAATAATAGATTAAGTCATAATTTGTGTATAAATTAAGTCATACCTGTGAGATGGGACAGTTGCAAATCACATCGCCGGCTCAACAAGTTTCTTTCTGCTTTTGCAATTACGAATAATCCAATTTCGAACCATTTTTCAGTGACTGAGAAATACATACTAACCCGCTAATGAAAGAGTAAATGGGAGGAGCTGTTTGTACGCACCGAGAATGAAGCGCTGAAAATCATCGGCCTTAAGCTTACGGTTATATTATCTTTATACAGTGGACTTGATACACAGAAATATGTTTTTGTGGACCTTTGGACGCCGGAAGTGTAGTGTCTTTTTACGAAAAAAGGAAAATAGGTGACTGCTTATCTGTCTCTTATCTTGACTTTGCTGAACAGATCAGGGCGAAATAAAATATTTGTAGATGAAAGAATACAAACATAGGTACAAAAATACTGAACTGTACCACATTGTACCATAATTATGTAAAATGTACCATATTTTGTGGAATTTTTCTAAGTTGTACCAGTAGAGGTGAAATGTACCAAAATGGTACAATTGTACCACGTTTGGCAAAACTAGAGAAGACTCAAAATTTTCCCGCCAGTCACCATTGAATTACGCCAGTGCGAGGGGAGTTAACCAATTATGGCACAAAGCATCATTGCTACGGTTATGCTGATTGATGAAGATCAGGGTGTCAATCTTCAATCAATTCAGCATTTCAAAAATTATTTGTTCATTACTGTTTTCTTATGATTAATCAACAGATATTAATTCGACTTATTACTTTTTATCCAATGAAAATCTACAAACGGTTTATTGTTAATACTTTTGACCTTTTATTTTGCAAATTAATTTAAAAATTATATCTAGTTATTTGTTATTGTGAAAAATATTTATGTACTAATAATTTTGACAATAGCATTCAAACACCATCAAATAAGAGTAAATTTTCAATTTATTGCTATAAACTTTGAAGATTTAAGATGTTTCCGAATGCCTCTTTCGATAAGTTGCTAGAACAGCACCCAATTTTCCTCATCGTTGCCACATAGAACCGTGAAAATAAATAATCAAACTAATTATTTAAATCTGGCAATACTTTTAACCGTAAAATTCCAGTATTAACATTTAACAATCTGTTTTTTCTCTAAACAACTATACATTTAGAGGAATTTTGTACCTTCTTAGGTTTTTTTGGTGCCGTATATTTTACCTTATTTTTTGCTGGTTTTCCCCTTTTGTTTCTTTTTGTTGCCGAATATAGAGGTCTTATTCATTAAAAATTGAATCGACGATTTTTTCCAATTTTTAAAGATTTGTCTCGAGTAAGTTTCAAATTAACCAATCACAAATCAGATTTTATTTCACTGCCCTTACTACTTTAAAAGTATGGGGGGTTGAAAATTGTGTCATTATAAAGGATATTAGGGACTGTAATACTGATACTGTGCAAATGTTTTCCCCATTTCATTGCTTTGTCTTGCCATATGAGTTTGATGGTGAAACCGCTCTGTGAGATATTCTGAAGGAACGAGTAAGCCTAGTATCATTCAATTTGCCAACCAAAACTACTTCCAAATATAATTGTTCCTACCCTGATAATTGCGCCTCATCACTCCGATGGGGCCAGATATAACCCTAAGAAGTATATTTATCAGTTGTTTTAACTGCTTGTAAGTATTGCATCTGTTCGTTCACGCGCATTGAAATTCTTAACCAGGGTTACAACCTGTAGCACGAAAGTGCTATTTCGACACTGTAGCGCGTGTTCAGGATTGCCACCTGTAGCACAAAAGCGCTATTTTAGCATTAATATAGTCAATTTTTTGACTGTACCACCGAGAATCGCTCTTAGCACGCAAATTTGGGCAATTGTAGCAGTTTAGAAACTGACCGTGGTGGCAACCCTGTCTAAAGCACCTTGCCATTCTAAAATAATGAGAAGTAAATGACTTAAAAATGTGAACGTAAATAGAAGGAAACATATAAAATCTGATTAATATAAACTTGATGCATATGATTAACTGACATTTTTATTGTTATAGCTATAATGTTATTTCTATGTACTTATTGTTATATTATTTGAAAAAAACTACGTTTTCTAAAGAGTTAAAGAGGCTGAGTCACAAGTTCGAACCTTAAAACGTACAGGGATTAGAAGGTACAGTTTAGGGGCTGCCGCCCCCCAAACCCCCCGCTTTCGCAGCCTTTCAATAAAAAAAAATTTTAAACTGAAAGTAAGGAGCGACATTAAAAACTTAAAATGAACAGAAATTATTCTGTATATGAAAGGGGCTGTGCCCTCCTCAACGCCTCGCTCTTTACGCTAAAGTTTTTATTGTTTAAAAAAAGAGTTGTGAAAAAGTCAAACTTTAGCGTAAAGAGCGAGGCGTTGAGGAGGGCACAGCCCCTTTCATATATGGAATAATTTCTGTTCGTTTTAAGTTTTAATGTCGCTCCTTATTTTCAGTTTAAAATTTTTTTTTTATTTAAAGGCTGCGAAAGCGGCGAAAGTGGCTGCGAAAGCGAAAACTTTACCTTCTAATCCCTGTACGTTTTAAGGTTCGAACTTGTGACTCAGCCTCTTTAACTCTTTAGAAAACGTAGTTTTTTTCAAATAATTTCTGCACGTTTTTGTACAGTTTATTACTAATTATTGCTTGACTAACTGTTAGATGATTGTGTATTATTCTTTTCTTTCTCGACAGGGTGTTTTAAGGGTCGACCTTGTAACTCAGCCTCTTTAACTCTTTAGAAAACGTAATTTTTTTTCAAATAATTTAATGAAGAAACTGAGTTTCTTTTTTAAACTTTAAACTCAGTATATAAAAAATTTCCTCTGACGGGGAATCGAAACCGGGTCTTCCGCCTGACAGTCAGGAGTATCGACCACTGTACTAAACAGACACAATTGTAATTGTATTTTTAGTATGTGGAATCTATTTTTGACGCAAGCAAACCCCCACAAAACTTGATATTTGGTTTTTGGAAAACAGGGAAGGAGTGATCAGATTGAGCTGAAATTTCGAGGATGAGCTGCCAGGCCCAGGAAAGCTTATCCTCTAAATTTCAGCCCGATCAAACAACGTTAAAGGGGGGGTGTGGTGGGAAAAATTAACATGGGCTCTTATAGGAAAACGAGGTTTTTCGTAAATGTAAATTCGGGGGATAATTTTGTCGGTCTGAAAATATCAAAAGGCCCTAACAGGTCGAATTCTGCTTCGAATGAGTCCTCATTCACCCGGATCAGTTGCCAACTGTGGCCTGTAGGCGTGGCTAACAAGAAAAAAAATGAACTTTAAGTGGCTATATTTGTTTTTTGAAAAACAGGGAAGGAGTGATTGGATTGAGCTGAAATTTTGAGGATAAGCTCCCGGGCCCTAGGAAAGCTTAACCTCAAAATTTCAGCCCAATCGGATAACGTTAAAGGAGGGCTGTGGTCGGAGGGTCGAAACTTCCGGCCCACTTTTACCCATGAAGATAAAGTCGGAGGGGGGGGGGGTGAAATTTTGCACGTTTCTTAGTTTGAGCTTGGGCTACAAAATGCGATTACCGCTGTCTCTCTGAGACCGCTAGGACCGGAAATCGCTTAACATTGTGGTGGGTCGCCTCTTTATAGAGGTACAAGTGTGCCTCCTTGATTATTTTTTTTTAATTAGTCAACATATCTATGGATTTAATATGTGTTATATGGACGTTATTTTGATGTTGTAGATGCTACATTTGTTGTTTATTCAAATAATGAAACTGCATCATATATCACATACCGGAAAAAGCCCTCGACTTTTTCTTAGCTGGATATAGTAATGTACGACCCCAAGGTGAGTTACTCAAATATGACATCATACACTCTGTATATCAGTTGTCGATTTGTTCTTTGTGAATGAACTCTCTTTCCTTCTGTCACTTCTTCATCTTCCTTTTTTTGCTTTCTTTTGTTGTTTTTTTCTCCTTTTTTGCTCTTTCTTTTGTTTTCTTATTCCTTTTTGTTTTTGTCAGTAGTTGTTTTTGAATTTTATGGCTTAATTGATTAATAGTTTAACATGTATAAATTTTGTCTCGTGATTCACCTACTTTACAGGCAATAGTGCCTATGTGGGATATCCGATTGTGTTATTGAGTTTTTTTTTGGGGTGAAAATAATAAATGTATAAATCTATCAGTCTATCCATCTATGTGAGTTGAAACTTCTGGGACTTAATGAGAGGGATGTTCAACTGACCAAAAGACAATATTTTAATGCTAGTGCTAGTACTAGTGTTATTACTATTAATGCTACAACTTCATTAGATCACCCATAACCCATTTTCACATATCAGGGGATAACCCAAGGGTACCATTTCAAGAAAATACAGGGAGGAAGCAAGGATTTTCTTTAATAAAGATGTGAAAAAGCATTTTCACAATTTTTGGGATAATTGTCGCTCGAGAAAAAACAAACCACCAACTTAAAGGTTTCTTTTTTAACATATAGGAGGGCATAGAAAACATAGCAGTTCTCTTCAATAATCTAGCGATTTATCTGCCGATTTAGTGGATTTTTTGTAGAATCTAGTGATTTTTTTTTTTTTGCCGGGACACAACCCTGTTATACACCGCTTTATTAACACAACGTGTGAGCAGGGTTGTCACCAGGGTTATGTTCGTACCATTTTTGGTACGTTTTTGAATTTATGTTACAGTAATTTTATGCTTGTGAATAATGGATAAAATGTACATTTTCTGAGTATTTTTTTTCTCGTGAAAAAATTCTGCTTTTTCAGTTAAATTACAGTGATATGAGTAATGACATTCTTTCACATCGCGGACATTTTATCACAAAATTACTGAGTTATTCGTATGAGAAAATACCAATTTCGCTTAGTCGTTTAGTAAGTTAGGATAATATGCTCTTTCATGAAATTATCATTTGCAATGATGTGAGAATACTGAGAAAGCAAACAGACTTTACACTCTCTTGTCAATAGTGACCAACTTCCAAAAGATCAACTTGAGCCTTGTTCAGTCAACAGCACAGTATAAGTACTGTTATAGTATAAGCACTATAACATAGTATAAATATATACGAATATTCGTATATATTTATGCTGTGGTCAACAGTCATACTGAAATTATATGGAGCAGGAGCAAGCTAAAGTCAGGAAGAAAAATTTATAATAAAACAAATAGCTAAATAATAATAGAAGCTATATTCTTTATAATTTATTTATATAATTATAAGATAATATATGTATTGTTCTTTGGGTAACAAAACCACCCTCTTCCGATTGGTTTGACATAATATCAGCTTATAAACACAACTTGCTCTTTTTATATGGGATTGTGAACAGGTGATATCGACAATATATTGGAACTGTTAAAATGAATTATCGGTTGTAACCGAGGCTATGCCCAAACATTGAGGAGGGGGTTACAGTGATAAGAAGCTAAAGTGGTGACAGTGGTGAAATATGGCTCTGAAGTCTGGGCACTCCGAAAAGCGGATGAAGATTTGCTAGATGTTTTCCAGATAAATTGCTATACTGATTGTTCTGGGTACCTGGCTGAATGACCGTAATTTCAAACAGCGGGCTGTACGAAAAGTGTGGTTTAATACCGCTTTCTAGGGCTATAATGAAAGAAAGGTTGAGGTGGCTAGGGCACATGGTGAGGATGAAGGATGAAAGATTGCCGAAGATTGTCCTTTTCGGCCAACTGTCTAGGGCTAAACGGAAAGCAGGTCATCCTCGTCTGGGGTGGGACGATGTCATAAAGAAAGATTTAAAGGGAATGAGAACTTCCTGGGAGGGGGTAAAAAGGGAGGCTTTGAATATATTGGGATGGAGGTAGAGCGCGCGTAGCTGTGTTGACCTCAGGTGGCTTGGTGCTGCGGTAAGTTTTTAGTAGTAGTAGTAGTATTGAGGAGGGGATAGGTTAGTTAAGCCGGAATTTTCAATTTTATGCTAGGCCTTTTCCAAGTATCATGACCACTTTTTTGACATTATAACCCCCCCTCCCCCTCTGAGGTTCCTCATATCGATCTTGAGAGGTTAAACAGAGTGGAGACGTCTTCTTTATATAATATGTGAGGCAGGTTTAGATTTTAATCTGTGTGTAGTACAATTTTGGAAATGTGTTGCCAATTTAAAAGATGGAGCTAACAATCCTTCCGCCGGAAGGGGGGGGGCATGGTCCCCCCTGGAAATTTGGGACTATAAAGTTGTTATAAGGAAACCCTAGGAAAGAGAGCAGAACAGAAAAAAAACCATGGAAAAATGTGTGTCGCCCCATTGTTGGTTATCTGTCAATAGATTTTGACCCTTAATAAGGAAAATATTAGTTCTAATTTGTGACTGAGTAACCCCTCTCTACTTTTGCAGAAACATTTTTGCTATATGATTTGGTTCGATCAATAAAACAAAAAATCAAATTCTTCATAATAAACGAATGGTAAGTAAATAAAGATCCTTGTCAATAACGAAAGTATAAGTGCCTGTAAAAATGTGGGACAGCCATCATAATATATATATATATATATATATATATATATATATATATATATATATATATATATATATATATATATATATATATATATATATATATATATATATATATATATATATATATATATATATACATAAACGAGCAATAATTGTATATTTATTTATTTATGCATGTGTGTGTTTCTTATCAAAAACGGCTCCATATTTTTGCGGGAAAATTGCCATCCTGGTATATTCTGGCCTAAAAAATTCATTTAAAGCCTTAATTTAGGAAGAAAAACCCATTTATGTGAGTGACGTTATTTTTATATACATCAATATTGCAATGACGTTTTCACACTTGTCACACTTATGTGGGAAAATTGAAGATTTTTGTGTATGGAGTAGTACACTAAATTGCTTAAAGAGCAAAAAACTGGTAATTGCCAAAATATTTGTATATATTTTGACAAGGGATTACGACAATTCTAAAACCTTAAAAAAGAAAACCAAAAGTTTGATGAAATATATCATTCCCCCCCCTCCCTCCACCACATCAGAATCGCTAAAGTTAGTGTGTAAACTGCAAAAATATTTCTGTTGTCCGAGCAATAATTTTGATGTTTTAATTGAAACTAGTATAATACCTGACAATTTTGAAATTAGTTCATTTTTTTGTTTGATAAAAACAACTCAATACGTGAATAAGGCCTATAGGTTTGAACGTAACCAACTATATAATGCCTTTAGGAAGACCCAAAAAACGAAAATTTGCATTTACTACAAATGATGATTTTTTGGAATCATCTAAACTATCAAAAGTGAAGAAACCGAGAGAACAGCCAGAAGAAATTAAATTCACAATGAGTGAAAATCAACCTGGACCGTCAAATGAGACAAGACCAATACGGGCAGCTAAAGTGAAGGGCATTGCTAAATTGTCTGAAGTAATCAAAATCCAAAATCAAGAAGAAAGACAAATGTGGTTAGAAGACAAGCGACATCGAGAATCTGAGCGAGTCAAAAATAAAAATGAAGAGCAAAGACACAAACGGTTAGAAAAAAATTCAACCAAAAGTTTGAAGCTTGGTAAAAATCGTTGTTAGAAATCAGACTTACTGTGATAATCAAATCCTTTTGAATAGACCTCAGTAAGAAAAAGACACTAAATTGCGTAAAGAGCCAAAAAATGATAATTGCAAAAATATTTATATATATTTTAACAAGGGATTAAAACCATTCCAAAATCTTACATTTGAACAAGGGATTACAACAATTAAAAATCCTTAAAAAGAAAACCAAAAATTTGGAGCTTAGTAAACAATCGGTGCTAGAAATTGGACTTGCTTCAATAATCAAATATTTTTGAAAAGACACAGTATTTCCCAATTTTTCGGGAAAATTTGTATCCTGAGATATTCTGCCCCCCCCCCCCCAAAAAAAAACAAGTTGATTACATCAGTTTTGCAATAACGTTGTCACATCTGTCACACTTATAAGGAAAAATTGAAGATTTTCATGCATGGAGAAGCTTACGTTAAATTGCCTGTCGAATCCGAAAGGTGTGAAATTAGGTGCCGTATTAATTGAAGCCGCGAGACCTTTAACGCCGTTTTTTTCAGGTGCAAACGACTGTTCAGACGGGAAAAAAGAATTTTTGTTTGCATCGAATTGTGACAGGCGACAAAAATGGGTCTTTTATGATAGTCAAAAACATCAGTTAGCGCACAGATACCTGGCCACACCTCTTCCAACGCTGTCATTCATGATGTCATCGACATCATAATCAATATCATCAGTAGCTCGGCGTAGTGCATTATGAACAAATGATTACAAATGAAATGATCACGGGGGATGTTTACCGACAACAATTGACGTGTTTAAGCCCATCAGCAGAAGTTTTATCAAGATGATGAAGAAAGAGAGTAAGTAGAGGACTTCCAAAGAAAGAATCAAAAAGTTAATGTGCTAATTGAGGGGTTGACTACTCTAAGTTGAAATTCACAAGTTCTTGTGTTTCAGTTTTTTTTGAAAATTAAACGGGACTCAACAGAATATAATATTTTAAGCTTAAGGCTAGTATATAAAATCGTAAAAAAAAACAAATATGTTAATTTCGGAATTACGAGTAAAGTTGTCCGGTTTAAGTTTAAAAAGCTTAGTCATAGAAATTACATTACTAAAACATTACTAAAATAATAATTTGGGGCGGAAGAGGGGGATTTTGCCAGAATTCCCGTATCAAATTCTTCTCATGTCTTGCTTTCGCTTTGCCGACACAATTTCGCGCGTGGAGATTTTAATGGTAAATGTCCGGCGCAAAATTTTCACCAGGATTGAATTATCAAGAGGATATGTCCATGGGTGGAATTGATTTTCCGTGGAGGTAGATCCAGATTTCCTAGCATTGTTTAAAAACGATCAGAAATTAAATAAAAAAACAAGTTTTTCAACTTAAAGTAAGGAGCAACATTAAATATTAAAACGAACAGAAATGATTACGTATATCAGGGTAATTGCCCCCTCCCCAATCCCTCGTTCTTTACGCTAAAGTTTGAATTTTGTCCCAATTCTTTAAGAACGACTCCTGAAACACAAGGTTTGTTTAGTTAAAATAATAAAAGCCTTTTCAAATGTACTTAAAAACTTTAGCGTGAAGAGCGAGGTGTCAAGGAGGAGGAAAACAAGGAATTGTTTCGTTCTGTTTCATTTTGCTTCAATGGTACATTGTTTTTTTTATATATATATATATATATATATATATATATATATATATATATATATATATATATATATATATATATATATATATATATATATATATATATATATATATATATATATATATATATATATATATTATATATCTTTCTACCGCAATAATTAGGTCTCTATATACGTACTTAGGAAATGAAACTTTTGACGTCAAAATTGGTTTTTCCAATATATTTTGTCTCTAAAATAACTTATTTGTATTTGTACTTAGTTCTAGCTAGAAAATCCGAAGGAATATTTTTTTTTTTTGGCTTTTTTTGCTCTCCCGTAACAAAAATATTTTCTAACAGAACACATTATGAATTAGCCATCAGAGATTTCCTTTTTAGAAATGATTTTCGCACGACAATATTATCGTTGTTTTGCGGGAAAAAATGCCATATATTATCATTTTGCTTTGGTACGATCTCCACGTTTGTTACTTTAAGAAGGCACAACATCTTCATACTTTCATCTAAATGGGCTATTTTTTGGTAATCTACAACGAGTGGTTTGATACGGTTGTTTTGGTAAATAAAACCTTCGTTGTAGGGAAAAACAGGAAATTTCGTATTTTTGTTGCCATTCTCCTACGTTTGGAATGTCACTGTACAATGTTCGCCAAATGACCAAATTTCACTAAAATTTCAATAACCAAAAAAACTACAATTTTGCCCAAATTTTTATAGTACAAATAGAAGGTGCTGTAGATGAATATTGCAGCCTAAACTTCGTTTTTGAAAGCGTTTTCTTCTACTGATAAAAGTTGCACCTTACTGTTTGTTATAGCTAACTGTATGATCCAGGATTCTCTTAAGTGTGAGAAATTTTTCCACTCCTAATATCACTCAGAATTCGTTAAAATCTGGATTTGATGTTCGCATAAAAAATACCCCGATGATACCCCTGAAAAAGTGCATCCCTTAAAAAAGATTTAAGGATTTCTTGGAATATCAGAAAAGAAGCTTTTTCCCGGGGAGTTCTTGGAACAAATCTGTTTTTATAAGGGACACCTTTCTTATAACCTCCTCTTCTATGCAAGTAAGCATAAGTTTGGAATCTTGTTTGTTACACTTTAAATAATTCTGCAAAAAGGGAAAATCTGTCATCCCGTAGCACCCAGATTGCAGACTTTGTCTACAAATGTATCTCAGAATAAAGGAGTGCTAGCAGAAGACTCTCTTGTTCCAAAAATTGGAAGATTTGAGCCTAAAATGCACTTTTACAGGCTTCTGGCGCACTCACCGATAAATCGATCTGCTGACCATCCTCCCCAATAACGTACGCAAACTATATACCACTATGCATAGGCTTATGAAGCTTCAAGCGGATTGAAACTTTAAATTAGTTGTCTGTATTAACAGTTTATTTGCATGTGCTGCAAACCTTTTTAGTAGCAAATGCACCACCGCACTGCACTGTGACTGGTTTCTGGTTTCTGTGACGGGGACGCTGAATATATAGGCTAGTGTTCCGATCATTTTCAATCTATTGGTTATCTCTGAATTTTACTAGATGATACTCGTATTTTGGCCATCTTCGGGCAAAAACTGTCTTTTTATGCCGCAAAATGGCAGAAAACTCTACTTCACTTAGGCAAGCTAAATTAGGCAAACTTCCAATTTTACGTTTTAAATTTGCTCTCCATCTATATTCTAGGACTAGAGGTTTGATACAACCACACCTAAAGGAAAAAAATATTATTAATAAAAAATAAAACAAATGAGGTTGCATCAAGATTTGGGTGACAGCTAGTAGTGACATAAAATTGTGCCGACATTGTGTTAGGGTATCAACATTTCTAGAAAGGAAAATAGTTTCAATACTGATTCTAAGAGGCACGTCACAAAAGAGCTTTTACCGGTGCCTCAGATTTTTTAAAAGTAAAATTTAATAGTTTGGCTTTTATTTGAGTTTTCTATCCAAGTATAGTCAACCGTATTTAAAGCCAAATACGAAATTAGAAGAAGAAGAGCATCTCTTATGGTAAAAACTGAATCTTTTTGACAAGGTTGAATTGTTTTGCTTTTCAGATGACAGCTAAACTGTAAAGTCAATGGCAAAAAGCTGATGCCTATTCAAGAATAATATAACACTTGGAGAGGTTTGCTAAACTTGAAAATGAAGTTTTCACAAATGTGGACCGAAGGGGGCAGAGTTCACACTTTGCGACATTAAGATATCTCCGTCTGGCGACATATCATATTTGAAAAATCATCCCTAGGGAATACCCTGTAGCAATTTCAAAGAGATTCTAGCACAAACTAAGAAAAAGAATAAATAGTGCAAGACACAACGAGTTGGGCAGGCAAAGAGGAGGAGGAGGAAAAGGCAAGAATCTTGAAATTCATCAAGAAGAAAAGCTCAAATAGAATACTGCTTACAATACTCAGAAAACTCTAAAAGGAAAAAAAACAACATCAATTCTGCATTAGCGGGTTTGATAGCTGCTGATATGCAGCCTCCATCAGTTGTTGAAAACTCCGTGTTTCAGAAGCTGTCAGTCCGGTTTGATCCAAGGTATTCTTTCTTGAACCGAAATAAGATTACTTTGTCCTTGTTACCCACTGTATGTGAGCAACAGAAGGCTCTTTTGATGAAACAGTCGAATGCAGTTGACATAGTGGGGTAACGACAGACATGTGACTTCTAGAGATGGTGAAGGATATATAACAATCATAGTGCATTACAATGGCTAAAATTTCATTTTAAATGGGAGAGTACTTTATACATAAACGAATATGATAGCCACACTTTTTTCATATCTGCTCCATTTGAAAAGAGGTTGCATAAACAATGGAGAATTTAAAGCAAAAGTCTCAGTTGTAGTGACTGGAAATGGCGCAAAAATAGTGCCTGCAGTGAAAGATGCTGGCCTTCTTCAAGTAGTATGCCTGGCACAGACTCTTAATCAATTTGTCGCGGAAGCAAATGAAATTAATAATCAAACTGAACGCATTTATTTTCTCCACAATAGCGAATTTAAAATGCTGTAGAAGAATTACTTCCATGACCGACAAGTTTAGACAAATCAAATCCCATTTTTGTTATTGAAACCAACCAAAAAATCTAAAAATTGATGTTCCGATATCCTGGAATACTGAAGCAATGCTCCCTCAGCAATGCTGAGAAGTCTGCATGGACTAAAAGAGCAAGCACGTCTCCTCTACACTCGCAATGCTACTTCAGAAGGATATGCTTTTTACCAAAAATGAGTTGAACAAAATACACGCAGTGGGTAACATACTAGTGCAAAATGAAAAATACTACCGCTGCTAAAAATTGATAGGGGTTTTAGAATGATCCTGAAATCCCTTGAAAATGACGCCGGATCGAAATAGAAATCACAATGGTAAGATATTTCTTTGAGGAGAATTACTGTCTTTTGTATATACAGTCTGCCTCGTTATGTTCGTGTTACTGAGGTTTATGCTGATGTGCGTTTGCCAACGTTTAACCAGCTATAAATGTCTACGAGGTTTTTATGGCGTTAGCGTGCATTGGCACCAGGAAATGAGGTGGTTCTGGTGAGCTGGTTTTATGCACCTGTTTTAAACCTTTCTTTATCATTAAGTAAGAAAATGTTGACTGTGTTCATTTTAATCCTTGACTGATTAAGGAATTAAAAAAAAATGGAATTTAAAAAAAAAGCTATATTAGCAACTTGGGTTACGAAGAATACACGTTATCTTCGCCTTTTTTTTTTAGCGTAAATTAGGTCATGTTCGTTATTTTCTTCTTAATGGAGCACCATTTAATAATTTAGACCTTCGTATTTGAAATGTTTCATGAATATAACGAATTTAAATTACTAGTGCAAAAAAAAAAAAAAAGAATTACAAAAAAAAAAAAAAATGTATCTATGATGATGTATCTAATGGTATCAAAATTCCGTTTTTAGAGTTTCCGTTACTATTGAGCCGGGTCACTCCTTACTTACAGTTCGTTACCACGAATGTTTGATTAATTTGAAAAGTTCTTCATCATATTTGGAAAAGTACTGGTCAGCCAGGCCAAGCTGGATTGACAGGAAGGGAATCAGAAGTAAAGATTTCTTGGCTACATGGTGGATGGGGTAGGATTCCTATTTAAGTGTTTCTAAGATGTTTTTAATGGGTGCTGTGACATCCGGCCGAGGATTGCCATGTTGCAGAGAAACTTTGTCGTGTCTATCGGTGTGTTGTGGGTGTTTTTCAAGCGATGATGGGCTCAAACACGTCAATTGTTGTCGGTAAACATCCCCCGTGATCATTTCATTTGTAATCATTTGTTCATAATGCACTACGCCGAGCTACTGATGATATTGATTATGATGTCGATGACATCATGAATGACAGCGTTGGAAGAGGTGTGGCCAGGGTATCTGTGCGCTAACTGATGTTTTTGACTATCATAAAAGACCCATTTTTGTCGCCTGTCACAATTCGATGCAAACAAACCTTTCTTTTTTTTTTCCGTCTGAACAGTTGTTTGCACCTGAAAAAACGGCGTTAAAGGTCTCGCAGCTTCAATTAATACGGCACCTAATTTCACACCTTTCGGATTCGACAGGCAATTTAACGTAAGCTTCTCCATGCATGAAAATCTTCAATTTTTCCTTATAAGTGTGACAGATGTGACAACGTTATTGCAATACTGATGTAATCAACTTGTTTTTTTTTTTTTTTGGGGGGGGGGGGCAGAATATCTCAAGATACAAAATTTTCCCGAAAAATTGGGAAATACTGTGTCTTTTCAAAAATATTTGATTATTGAAGCAAGTCCGATTTCTAGCACCGATTGTTTACTAAGCTCCAAATTTTTGGTTTTCTTTTTAAGGATTTTTAATTGTTGTAATCCCTTGTTCAAATGTAAGATTTTGGAATGGTTTTAATCCCTTGTTAAAATATATACAAATATTTTTGCAATTATCATTTTTTGGCTCTTTACGCAATTTAGTGTCTTTTCATACTGAGGTCTATTCAAAAGGATTTGATTATCACAGTAAGTCTGATTTCTAACAACGATTTTTACCAAGCTTCAAACTTTTGGTTGAATTTTTTCTAACCGTTTGTGTCTTTGCTCTTCATTTTTATTTTTGACTCGCTCAGATTCTCGATGTCGCTTGTCTTCTAACCACATTTGTCTTTCTTCTTGATTTTGGATTTTGATTACTTCAGACAATTTAGCAATGCCCTTCACTTTAGCTGCCCGTATTGGTCTTGTCTCATTTGACGGTCCAGGTTGATTTTCACTCATTGTGAATTTAATTTCTTCTGGCTGTTCTCTCGGTTTCTTCACGTTTGATAGTTCAGATGATTCCAAAAAATAATCATTTGCATTAAATGCAAATTTTCATTTTCTGGGTCTTCCTAAAGGTATTATATAGTTGGTTACGTTCAAACCTATAGGCCTTATTCATGTATTGAGTTGTGTTTTATCAAACAAAAAACAAACTAATTTCAAAATTGTCAGGTATTTCCATTTAAATTAATTGTTTCAATTAAAACATCATAATTATTGCTCGGACACTAGAAATATTTTTGCAGTTTACATACTAACTTAAGCGATTCTGAACAGAACTTCAAAAAATTTAAACTTTTTTTTCATGTCTTAAATACTTTCCATTTGTAATGTTGTATGTGTCACAGATATAAAAACAATACATTCACTCTTGTGGTGGAGGGGGGGGGGAATAATATATTTCATCAAACTTTTGGTTTTCTTTTTTAAGGTTTTTGAATTGTTGTAATCCCTCGTCAAAATATATACAAATATTTTTTCACTTACCAGTTTCTTGCTCGTTAAGCAATTCGATATAAACTTCTCCATAAATGAGAATCTTCAATTTTTTCAGATAAGTATGACAAGTGTGACAACGCCATTGCAATACTGATGTATATAAAAATTACTTCAAAATTGTCAAGTATTTTACTATTTTGAATTAAAACACTAAAATTATTGCTCAGACACCATAAATATTTTTGCAGTTTACATAATAGCTATAGCGATTCTGAACTGAACTTAAAAAAAATTTCAAATTCTTTTTTCATGTCTTAAATACTTTCCATTGATAATGCTTTAAATGTCATAGATATAAGAACGATGCATTCACTCATGTGGCGGGGGGGGGGGGGAATATAAAAATATTTTTGCAATTATCCGTTTTTTGCTCTTTCTGTAATTTAATGTCTTTTCATGCAGCAGTCAATTCGAAGATATTTGATTATTACAGCAAGTCCGATTTCTAACAACAATTTCTACAAAGCTTCAAATTTTTGGTTTTCTTTTTTAAGGTTTTGGAATTGTTGTAATCTCTTGTTAAAATATATACAAATATTTTTGCAATTACCAGTTTTTTGTTATTTAGGAAATTTAATGTCTTTTCATACTCCAGTCTATAACAAAAATATTTGATTATTACAGCAAGTCCAATTTCTAACAACGATTTCCACTAAGCTTCAAACTTTTGTTTTCCTTTTTAAGGTTTTAGAATTGTCGTAATCCCTTTTCAAAATATATACAAATATTTTTTGCTCTTTAAGCAATTTAGTGTACTTCTCCATACATAAAAATCTTCAACTTTCCCACATAAATGTGACAAGTGTGAAAAGGTCATTACAATATTGATGTATATAAAAATAATGATGTATGATATATATATATATATATATATATATATATATATATATATATATATATATATATATATATATATATATATATATATATATATATATATATATATATATATATATATATATATATATATATATATATATATATATATATATATATATATATATATGTATATATATATAATTAAATCTTTGTAATTATCGTTGCCGCTTATCTTCTGACCGCATATTTCTTTGTTCTTCAGTTTCATTTTTGACACTTTGTAATTTTCGCTGTCGCATATCGTCTAGCCACATATTCCTTTGTGCTTCACTTTCATTTTGATTCGAATGGGAGGAGGGAGGGAGGGGGAGGAGGGAGGGGGGGGAGGGAGGGAGGGAAGGGAGGGGGAATTCAGATCCTTGGTGTCATGTGTATTGTAACCGTGAATTTTTTTATTCTTCGCTTTCGTTTTTGACTCTACCGCTTATCTTCTCACCAAAAATTTGTTTGCTCTTCACCTTCGTTTTTGATAATTAAATCTTTGTAATTATCGCTGCCGCTTATCTTCTGACCGCATATTTCTTTGTTCTTCAGTTTCATTTTTGACACTTTGTAATCTTCACTGTCGCATATCGTCTAGTATTATATTCCTTTGTGCTTCACTTTCATTTTGATTCGTTCTGATCCTCGGTGTTATGTGTATTGTAACTGTACATTTTTTTTATTCTTCACTTTCGTTTTTGACTCTATCGCTTATCTTTAACCAAAAATTTGTTTGTTCTTCAACTTCGTTTTTGATTCGTTGTAGCTGTCGTAGTTCCAAGTATTCTAACCGCATATTTCTTTGTTTTTCATTTTCGTTTGTCATTGCTTCAGAAATTTTTTCTATGCCTTTTACCTTAGCTGCTCTGATTGGTCTTGTGCCAGAATTTCTTTATTCAATTGGAATTTCTAATTTCTAATTTGAGCAATAGAAATTATTGCTCATTTGAAGTTCGAATTCTCATATGAGTTACTTTCAGTTTAATTTGTGTTAATTTCAGTATCTGCTTTTCTTGGAAAGTTCTGTTTTATTATTCGATTAAATTTTTAATAAAGCTTGCAAAAACACTAATTTAAAGCAACAACTTTTTTTCAGATTAGTGTCAAGTCGATGGAGACTCTAAAAAGGCTATTATACTATTTGCAGTAGTGGCATATAGACCCTTTAGTTTCACCGCTGTGCATCTTCATTATCCTTTCTGCCCTCACTAACTTTTTCGTCTGGTAACCAGAGAGTTTCAAGGTAAGCTAAATTGTTACTTATAAACAAAGCATTACTATATTTTTATTTGTTTACAATAAAAGCATAATTTATGTAATTGTCCAAAATTAGGCAAACTTCAAAGTCTTACCTTAAATTACCTTAAATTGCAGCTAGGAGCAATCTAAGGATTTCCCTTTTCAAATATATTAAATCGTCTTTTAGCCTTATCAAATATATTTTCCTACGCGCTTTATCAAATAATACTGTTGATTTCGAACAGCATTGTCAATAAAAATGAATTATTATTTTTTGGTTTCTTGGTCTTAGACCAAGGCACTTCGTATCGAAGGAGTTGTCATAGAAACTTCGAAAAGGGCTCATTTGATTGTAAATTGGAGGGGCTTGTGCCTTTTTTAACAGTCAAAAGTGATTGGAAGGGTACTAACACCCCTTTCAGGCCCACCATTTCCCCAAACACATCCAATCAAAATTTTGAGACAGCTATTTTGTTCAGCGTAGTTGATTTTCACATGGAAATTATGTTTTTGAAGAAAACACTCCCCCACACCCCTCAGGGCAAGAGTTGTAAGTTTTGCCCTAGGGGCATATAAGGTTTTTATAGAAAGCGTTGTCGTAAAAACTTCAAAAAAGGCTCGTTTGATTAGAAATTCAAAGGGCTAGTGCCCTTTTTAATAGTCAAAAGTAATTTGAGGGCAACTAACCCCCTTCTCACGCCCACCTTTCCCCCACACACATCCAATCAAAATTTTGAGATAGGCATTTTGTTCAACGTAGTTGAAAGTTCTGGAAATTAGGTCTTTGAGGATGACAACCCCCCCCCCCCCACAGCCCTCAGGGCAAGGGTTGGTAGTTTTTCCGTGGGGGCATATAAGGTTTTTTTTATGGAAAGTGTTGTCGTAGAAACTTCAAAAAGGGCTTATTTGACTGGAAATTGAAAAGGATAGTGCCCTTTTTAATAGTCGAAAGTGATTGGAAGGCAACTAACACCCCTTCCACGCCCACCATTTATCCAAACACATCCAATCAAAATTTTTGAGAAAGCCATTTTGTTCAAAGTAGTTGAAAGGTCCAGAAATTATATCTAAAAGGATGATACCCCCCCCCCCCCACAGCCCCCAAGGTAAAGGTTGTAAGTTATGCCCTGGGAGCATATAAGGTTTTTATTGAAAGTTTTGTTGTAAAAACTTGAAAAAGGGCTCATTCGATTGGAAATTCGAAGAGCGAGTGCCCATTTTAATAGTTGTAAGTGCTTTGGGGGGGGGGGGGGGGAAACCCTCTCACTCCTACTTTTTCCCCAAACACATCCAATCAAAATTATTAGATAGCCATTTTGTTCAACGTAGTTGAAAGTTCTGGAAATTATGAGGATGACAATCCCCCTCCGCCACAACCCTCAGGGCAAGGGTTGTAAGTTATGCCCTGGGGGCATATAAAGTTTTTTTTTATAGAAAGTGTTGTCGTAGAAACTTCAAAAAGGGCTCATTTGATTGGAAATTGAAATGGATAGTGCCCTTTTTAATAGTCGAAAGTGATTGGAAGGCAACTAACACCCCTTCCACGCCCACCATTTATCCAAAACACATCCAATCAAAATTTTGAGAAAGCCTTTTGTTCAAAGTAGCTGAAAGGTCCAGAAATTATATCTAAGAGGATGACAGTCCCCCCACAGCCCCCAAGGTTAGGGTTGTAAGTTATGCCCCGGGAGCATATAAGGTTTTTATTGAAAGTTTTGTCGTAAAAACTTGAAAAAGGGCTCATTCGATTGGAAATTCAAAGGGATTGGAAATTTTGTTCAAAGTAGTTGAAAGGTCCAGAAATTATATCTAAGAGGATGACACTCCCCCCACAACCCCCAAGGTTAGGGTTGTAAGTTATGCCCTGGGAGCATATAAGGGTTTTATTGAAAGTTTTGTCGTAAAAACTTGAAAAAGGGCTCATTCGATTGGAAATTCAAAGAGCTAGTGGCCATTTTAATAGTTGTGAGTGCTTTGGGGGCAGAAAAAAACCCTCTCACTCCCAGCTTTTCTCCAAACACATCCAATCAAAATTATTAAATAGCCATTTTGTTCAACGTAGTTAAGAGTTTCGAAATTAGGTCTTTGAGGATGATAACCCCCTCAGAGCCCTCGGGGTAAGGGTTGTATGTTATTTCCTAGGGCATATAAGGTTTTTGTAGATAGTGATGTTGTAGAAACTCCAAAAAGGGCTCATTCGATTGGAAATTAGAAGAGCTTGAGCCCTTTTTTATAGTCAAAAGTGATTGGATGGCAACTAACCCCCCTCTCACGCCCACCTTTTCCCCAAACACATCCAATCAAAATTTTGAGATAGTAATTTTATTCAACGTAGTTGAAAGTTCTGGAAATGAGGTCTTTGAGGATGACAGCCCCCTCACAGCCCTCTGGGCAAGGGTTGTAATTTATGCCCTGGGGGTATATAAGATGTTTATAGAAAGCGTTGTCGTAGAAACTCAAAAAGGGCTCACTCAATTGGAAATTGAAAAGGATAGTGCCCTTTTAAATAATGGAAAGTGATAGGAAGGCTTGACATTTTTATAGTAAAGATCGATGTGGGTACAATGTATTATTTTTTTTGTTTTTATTTTTTTTTTTTCTTTAGACCAGGGCACTTCGTATCGAAGGAGTTGTTTCAGGAACTTCAAAAAGGACTCGTTCGATTGAAAATAGAAAGGGTTAATGCCCTTTTTAAACAGTCGAACTTGATTAGAGGGTAACTAGTCCCCCTCCCACACCCACCCTCCCATTTGCCTATTATGTTTAAAAACTAAATGTTGTCTTAAGATTAAATCAAAATGCACTGTGTTAATGCTGATTCCCAATAAGGCATCTCAGCAGTATCCCAAGAACGACTGAGGGTATTATGTTCAAACTTTCGGGGCTACTTCTGCTCTTAAAAGTTAACCAAATCAAAATAGTGTAAGTATATCCATGCTATCAAAGAAAGTAAACAGATTTTTTGGCCAATGGTATCAAGTTTTCTATTTCAGGTCAACTAGAGGAGGTATGTTATTTACAAACACTGCTATTTTTGTCCAGATTTTTAAAAATTGCTGAAAATTTTTCTCCAGCATACAAATAGCAGGGCAAACCATAAAGTCTTAAAAAACGAAAAGATTTAAAGAATTATTTTCTTTTTCCCTGAAAAGACTATGTCAATATAAAACGAACGGAAATTAATTAAAAAAACCTTTTTCCACAAAATAAGTTTTTCAAAGAAAAGTAAAGAACTCCATTAAACCAAAAATTAGCAAAAATAAATTCAAATAATCTACCAAGCATGAAACTACCACAAATCAGCATCGATAAATAAATGAAACTCAAAACGAACAGAAATTACAATAAATAACTTAGTCAAACTCAAAACGAGCAGAAATTAACATGAGTAGGGCTCAAAACCCCTATGCCTTCCCAAGGCCAGAACATAATTTGCACTTTACGGAAAATAATACAAATGAATGTAAATTGTCAGTTTAATAGGCTATACAAGAAAAAAAATATACAAGAAATCAGAATGTTAATTATTATATGATTTATTCAAGTTATAAAAGTGAAAACATTTACATTTTTTCAGTGTAGTATCTATTACTAGGTTTCAGCCATACATTAAAGTGATTAGTGCTAGGTACGAGTGTGACATTTCTGCAGGTAAGGTAGGAAATGAGGTTAGTAGCTGGTTTCATATTAAATCAGGAATTAAATAGGGTCGTGTCCTACCCCATTCGTGTGGATAGTTTTGTTGGACTTTGTCCTAAGGAGCACTGCAAAGGCAATGGGAGAGCACGGAATCCAACGGGGAATGTTACTCATAATACAATTTTTCAAAATATACCTCAAATATAGCTTAGAATAATATAAAACGTATTCACTGTAAATAAATTTGCAGAAATGGGGAAAGTTGCAACACATACAATATGGCCAAATAGATGTTTCTGCATTAGTATTCTGCATTATTTTTCCTATTTTTAAACATGGTGTAGTATGCCAAATACTTTGATCAGTACTCTCCGCAATCAGTAAAAGTTGATTTTTTTCATACATGAAAATAAAAATTGGATTCGTGTCTGGTACACACAAGGACATCCATGTCAGGAAAGGTTATTATAGATTAGAGCAATGCACGTTCTTTGTTAAGGTATTAGAAATTTGTTTACCTTTCATTTATATAAAAAGATTTGGGAGAACAAAGTCCAAATAAAAGTGAGGGAGTTTTAATCGGCTGTTGTCATCTGGAAGGACGGACTATGTAATTCGACTAACGAGTGTACGTTCTTTATATTTTAATTGACTGATTATAAGAAAAGCGACTGAAAGCTTTATAGTAACAACTTGGTTCGATTAGACAACGGTCAACTTAATTAATGAGGGGCTTACAGCTTTTCCTAGTTTGTGTACCTATTAATCATCCCTGATATACATTTAGACTAAAGCAAATAATTTATCTACATTTACTCTGTTTCTGAGGCATTGAATAAATTTTTTTCATCTCCATGGGGCTACGCAACAATTGTAAATAAGAATGCATGATAATGACGTTGCTTCATAATTATTTTAAGGAAGATTAGCTGTAGTTATATGGTTAAATGCATAATATGGTTATATAATATATGGTTAAATAATATGGTTAACTAATAAAAAAAACATAATATGGTTCTGAAAAGTCAGGAATAAAGACAAGGTTCTAATTGAACTTTATTTTGTTCTTCCTATAAAAGCAATATGTGCAAAATAAGGGCACACGAATTATGATATTTGAATATTATAATATACAAAATACTCTTTAATCACAATATTTAGTCACAAAATACTCTTTAATCACAATATTTACATCTGTTTTAATACCACATTCAGAACTCACTGAAACGTAATTTCCCTTGCCGCACCATCAGCCCTTGATGTTTACGTAGCAATTTAGTTTGCTTCTAATACTTTTGAGGATGATAATTCTTCCTGAAAAAGTTTACCCTCAAAATATTTCTTGGGAAGGGGCCAGGAATATCAAGGATAATTTTTAGGATTATCATTTTTGCACTTTTCAAGGAGAGTTCTGCCAGGAATTTGCCTTCTCGGGGAATCTTTGGCCACCCCTCTTCTATCTGTGGGGGGGGGGGGGGTAAACAATTAATCATAGCCACATGTGCTACGCTCAAAATATGTCCATAATAAGAGGGGAACTGTCATCTCTAGCAATAACATTAGAGACTCAGTACCAATTTTTTCTGGGATGAAGGGAGGCTTAAGATTAAAGAGCCCATCTTTAGTCATCTGAAGGAACTCCCACTAAAATTTAGAAAGTGTGTTTTGAAACAAATACAATTTTAGACGCTGCGTTGTCGTAGCCCCCCCCCCCAAGCATATACGCTTATAAAGATCTCCTGAATATCCCCCCCCCCCTGAAGGGTTGGTGTGCAGCAATGAACTACACAATATAAATAAATAAATTATACCTCAAATGAACCAACTTAGTCAAATAGAATCCTAAGTAATTGTAAACAAGCTAAGAGAAACAAGAATAACAAGTTTCTTTGGACCGCATATAACCTACAAGGCGAATATGATACTGCATTTCATTATGACTCTTGAACAGGGAGATCATTCATATTGTTTTTCGATTGTTCTAAATCAATTCGTTAATTCAGAATTATTCAGACGATGGCATATCGACTCTTTTGACCAAAATTTCTGTTTGACACCATAAAATGACTGCAATTGCCACTTTGCTGGGGCATCCTCTCTTTACTTGCTTAAAAAAGAACACAGTGTCCTTTCGAAGAACCCATTTTCTAAAATTATACGACCGCTATCTCTTGGTCCTTCTCGGGAAAAAATAGAGAGAAGTTTATAGTTATTTATATAGGGGTTTGTAACCTAACTTTCACGCTTCTTAAACTTGCTGAAATTGATTGCGGGATTCTCATCAAAATCGTTTTTCTTTTTACGAGTAGTTTCCCTCTTTTCCAAAAGAATGCATATTTTCTTTTGATAATAGGAAAATGCTAATAGGTAGCGTTGCGCGCCATTGGTGATTTATCACCAAATTTGGTGATTTTTCACTCTCTCGGTTATTTTTTTGGTGATTTTCTTTTAATTTGGTATTTTTCTACAAAAACAGTCGACATTTCATTCATGATTGGTTTTTCTGAGGTGAAAAACTATCGGTGACTTTCATGTTTTCTGTCTTTTTTGTTCCGTATTACAAAGGAATGGCATTATCACATTATTCTTATATGATTTGAATATATGAGAAGTCTGAATAATAAAAGGATAAGGAATATCAATCTAAGTAGAGTCACTAGGAGATGCTTGCTTCTTGAAGAAAAGATTAGTAATCCTAAGAAAAGAGATAGATAAATTATTAAAATTTGACTGTGTAATTAAAAAATAATGTTGGTCTTGCAAACCAGATTTAGAGAAATCTCTCAGTCTTCAAAAGAGTAATGAACATCTTTAAACTTCCAAAGTTAATATTTTTGTTAAACTACCTTTTGATGTGCTAAGATTTGTCGTTGTTATCTCTATACTGATGCTCCTACTCAACCACCCACTCGCCTTTATTATATCCCTCTTCGTCCAAAATCTTCTAGTTTGCATCTCCTTAAAAGATGTTTCTCTATGAATTTCTTTAATTCTTTTTTTAATTTTCTTAGGGGGAATCCTAGTAATATTTATTTACGTCTCCTCCCTGAGTGCTAATGAAAAATTTACTGTTAGATTGACCTCTTTCCTCTGAACCCTACCCACAGCTATCATTTTTCTACTAATCCTGACTGAAACTAAGATGCTGGCAAGCACTTCACTAGGGTACCAACGCCCCACCGACTACATAGTGATCAACTTTAGTATCGGAAATCTCGCTCTCCTCACCTATTCGTTCGTAGTAGTTTATTTATTTTTTAGCTCTCTTGCTGGTTATCGATTATTTAAATATAAATAAAAAGCCCCTCCGATCCATGATTTAAACCCGTTGGGACTTGGGTACAAAAATGTTATCTTAACGTAAGACACAACCTACCCTGAAAATTGTTAATTCTGCTCTGGTAGACCTACCTGTCCCCGGCCAATATCTCTATTTGATGAAAGTTTGGGTCCCTACTGGGACTCTGTCAAATCATTCAAATCGTCACTGGCCTTTTTCTAGCTATACATTACACTGCGAGAGTTGATCTAGCATTCTCTAGAGTAGCCCACATTTGTCGGGACGTTAATTATGGTTGGCTTTTTTGAACCATTCACGCCAATGGCGCCTCTTTTTTCTTTATTTGCATTTATTTTCATATTGGTCGAGGAATATATTATGGCTCGTTTCACTACTTTGAGACGTGAATAACAGGGATCGCCCTGTTATTCCTAGTAATGGCCGCGCCGCCTTTTTAGGGTATGCCCTTCCATGGGGACAGATGTCCTTTTGAGGGGCTACTGTAATTACAAATCTGGTGTCGGCGGTCCCCTACATCGGAAATGATGTAGTTCAATGACTCTGAGGGGGATTTGCCGTAGACAACCCCACTCTCACACCCTTCTTCACCTTTCATTTTTTGATTCCCTTTTTAGTTGCCGGCTTTGACCATAATTCATCTTTTATTTCTTCACCAAAGAGGCTCTAATAATCCTTTAGGGATTAACGCCAATGTGGACAAACTCCCCTTTCACCCTACTTCACTATTAAGGATACCGTGGGCTTTATGATTCTTGTATTTCTCCTAGTCGCGCTTTCCCTAACTAGTCCCTATCTGCTTGGAGACCCAGACAATTTTATTTCCACCAACCCACTAGTTACTCCAGCCCATATTCAACCGGAGTGATATTTCCTATTCGCGTATGCTATCCTCCGGTCCATTCGAAATAAATTAGGCGGGGTAATTGCGCTCGTCTCTTCTATTCTCATTCTCATTTCTCTACCCTTTACGTTTAAGCCCAAGTTCCGAGGCCTTGAATTTTATTCTGTAGCTCAGCCCCTATTTTTATCGTGCGTTTCAGTCTTTTTACTCCTTACCTGAATCGGAGCGCGACCTGTAGAGGAGCTTTATATTATCTTAGGTCAAATCCT